>APFE030835464.1:47750-62657 GCA_000404065.3 Pinus taeda | reverse complement strand
GCCGCGGGAGACAGGCTTAAACGGAGGGATCGGGGATCAGAGTGACAGCCCCCGGTCTGAGCGTTGTCGTGTCAATCTGCGCGACAACAGCCCCCTTGGCTCCCCTTTAAGTTACAACATTGTGCTACTAGGGAGTGACTTTATTCTAAATGTGAGTTATGTCACCCTCTACTCACTTTTTTATTCATAACTAACTATAGAAGGCAAAATTGAGCAAAATCGAATATTCCAATTAGCCATGGCTAATTAGGAATATTATAATTAATGTAGGATAGAGATGTAATATCATATGCTTCAAGGAAATTAAAGCCTCATGAAGAACTCTACGCCACGCACGATTTAGAGTTAGTCGTTGTAATGCTAGCTTTAAAGATATGGAGACACTATCTAGTAGAGAGAAGCTTTATGCTCAAAAGTGTTGGAATTTCTAAGTCTATCTGTTAGAAACCCTTCATGTACTTTTCTGATTTATTTTTGCCTACTTGTTCTCATTAATTAACAAGTTATTTACCATGTAAATACTGAAAATAAATAAAAGTACATGCTCCACACATTATAGATCATCAACTGAAGGAAACAAAACAAGCACACAAGTGACACCGTTGTTTTTGGACCAATGTCCCCGAAAAAAACCAATGCGGCAAAACCGATGCAACGATCTGAGGGTTTTAATTATTAAGCAGTTTCATAATACAATCTAGGTGCCAAAATCAACTCACCTAATAGAGAATAATATCGGTAGTAGTACCTCTCAGTCGGAGACAGATGTTCCGGCTGAAACCACAAATAAACACTCTAACAACTCCCAACTCCAATATGCCCCATGAAAACCCCAGTGTTAGCCTCTAGGGACTGCGTCAGCACTTTCTGGCCCGCGTCAACCTAGCTCGCCCTTCGTCAGTCTTTGGAGGCACTGCGTCAGCCCTTAGAGCCTTTGCATCACCCACACTGAGTCTCTGAGGCACGGCGCAGCTCCTGGTTGCCTCTACGTGAGCCTTGGCTGGCTCTGCGTCCCTCTCTCCCGGCTTGTACAATGATTCTCCTGGTACTATCTGTGCCTCTCTGCTTCTAGATTTACTGCCCCTCAGTTGCAACTTTGATCACTCTTTCGACTTCCTCAACAAACCCTACCCCAGAAAATCGAAATCTTGATCAACTCTGTGTGTTCTCCAAGTGACCCTCAAACCTCCTCTTATACTTTTCTTGTTAACGATTCAACGACTGATATTAAGTCCCTAATCAATGGCTAAGATTAACTCTGGCTTGGTCCATGACTTTTGGACCCTTCTAACACAGTTTTGTATTAGTTCACATTAATATTTTATTTTCCCTAAGTTTAGACTTAGGGACTCCATTAAAAATATTAATTATTTAAATATCTCCTAAACTGTTTAGAATCTTCCCAAACCATTTATGGGTATTGGAGATCTCATGTGCTTTAGCGTCTCCACCAATTTTCGTGGCTAGAGCACATTCGATGCTACCCCAAATCAACACTCCCTCTTAGCGAGAATTGTGCTCTAGTAATGCTCCTCACTGAGCATCGCTCAGATCATCTGGCATCGGTCCCTGTGCTGATGCTAGGCCTATTGCCCAACATCCTTTGCACTGCTACATTGCCACTGCTACATCTGTACGATAACTCCTCTCATCATGCTGCATCGTGCTGCCCATAGCACTGCCACTGCTAACTGTTGCACTGCAACTCAGTTATTGAGAAGTAAGCAACTGATCTCCCAACTCTGACATCTTCATTAGGCTAGAAACACTCCCGATGCTAAAGCTCCCTTTGTCACTGACAAGTGCTCGCTCTCTAACCTCTATGCTGCAGCATCAACTTTATGCATCTCGCACTGCTACCTCACGCTATCCTGGGACTCTTGCACTGTAGCTCCCTCTGACGCTCCATCTGCATCCGTCTCTACCAACATCCGCAACACTGCTACTCCTCTTTGGGGCTCCCATAGCCAGGTATAATGCGAGAGGTTGGGTACCTCAAGGATCCTGCCCCTCATCGCCTGTAGTCCGTTTGACTACAACTCGATGTCTCCCCACTTCCGCTCAAGTGGTGTGTGAGCACTCATGGCACAGTCATCATCTGTATCCACTTTCTTCTCCGCCCTTGCTTGCACTACCTTGGTGTCGGAAGTCTCTCATTTGCTCTTCTTCCTCGAACACTGGCTCGCATGGTGACCCAGTGCCCCAAAGTTGAAGCATTTGACCTTGGAGAGGTCCTTCTTCTTCCATTTCTCCTAATTTCCCTTAGATGCTAGAGCAACATCCTCCTCTTCCTCCTTCTTGATTCTGATCCCCTTGCCGCTACTTCCCGCCTTGCTTAGCTTCTGATCTCTTCTTGGTGAAGAGCTGTCCACATTTCCTCCCAATCTGGAAGGGTCGCCCTGCCCAGTATGCTCTGGACAAACACCTCCTAGTCTTCTGAGACTACGTTCAGGGTTGTTCTCAGCCGTGGCCCCTATGGGAGTTCGCTGATCTTGAATCTCCTTCAATCGACCGAGGAAGATGTCGATTTGTTCTCCCTTCTGCATCTAGTATGACTGCAACTGATTTTCTAGTAACATCTTCCTCTGCATGGAAGTATGTTGATACAACTTCTTTAGGGACTCCCACATCTCATTTGCCGTGTCCTTTTCGGCAATGTGTGGTACTACATGGTCCTCAACCCCGTCAAGGATGATGCTCTTGGCCCTCACCATTACATCCTCGTACTTATCGTTATCAGTCGGGTCAACTGGGACCGCTATTGTCCTCAAGGCGAACTGCTTGAGATGGTTCCTATCTAGAACAAATAAGATTCTAGCCTTCTAGACTACGAAGTTTGAGGCTCTGTCTAGTGTATCCTGGTCTCTTACCCCGTTCATTGCCATCTCACTGCTCCTCTACTTCCCTTCTTGAAGTTCTCGGTGTGACTCCCTCTAAGCCTCAATTTCCCTCCTGGAAACCCCTCTGCCAATGTCGAGATGCCCCCACTCCGATCCTTAGTTCAGCTGCACTACTAATTTAGATTTCTTGGCTAAAAACCCTCAATAGCAACTCCCTCCTCCTTGGTCTTGCCTTGTTAGGTACTGTTCTGACTACAATACCCCACCATCTTCACTCTGCAACTTACCCACAACCTCCTAAGCCCCAGCAAATTGAAGGTTAGAGCTTCTAGGCTCTGAACAGTCCCGACACCAGCAAAATCCACACCTCCTGGCCACGGGCGTCAATCCTTCCTGATTAAGAAAGATGACTGAGCACTGTGTAGGTTGAGTTTGCTCCCCTTTGCCACTACGTTGATCCTCTTCCCGGCTCAAACTTGATGACGCAGGCACTACATCACCCCTTCCTTGTTGCTTCTCTGCTAGGAACAGCTTCTGTCACTCAGGACAACTATTTTCTGTTGCAGCTGCTCTGCTCGGATGATGTCCTTAGTTCTTTTGTGATCTACAACCACGCTCTGATACCATGTTGGAATTTCTAAGTCTATCTGTTAGAAACCCTACATGTACTTTTCTGATTTATTTCTACCTACTTGTTCTGATTAATTAACAAGTTATTTACCATGTAAATACTGAAAATAAATACAAATACATGCTCAACACATTACAAATCATCAACTGAAGGAAACAAAACAAGCACACAAGTGACATTGTTGTTTTTGGACCAATGTCCCCGGAAAAGCCCAATGCGGGAAAACCGATGCAGCTATCTGAGGGTTTTAATTATTAAGCAGTTTCATAATACAATCTGGGTGTCAAAATCGACTCATCCAATAGAGAATAATCTCGGCAGTAGTACCTCTCTGTCGAAGACAGATGCTCCGGCTGAAACCCCAGATAAACACTCTAACAGCTCCCAGCTCTAATATGCCCCACGAAAACCCCAACATCAGCCTCTAGGGACTGCGCCAGCCCTTTCTGGCCCAGCGTCTACCCAGCGTCACCCTAGCTCGCCCTGTGTCAGCCTCTGGAGGCACTACGTCATCCCTTAGAGCCTCTGTGTCACCCAAACTGAGTCTTTGAGGCACTGTGCAGCTCCTGGCTGCCTCTACGTGAGCCCTGGCTGGCTCTGCGTCCCTCTCTCCTGGCTTTTGTGTTGATACTCCTGGTACTATCTCTGCGTCTGTATTCACTACCCCTCAGCTGCAACTCTAATCAATCTTTCGACTTCCTCATCAAACCCTGTCCTGGAAAATCAAAATCTTGATCAACTCGGTATTTTCTCCAAGTGACCCTCAAGCCTCCTCTTATACTTTTCTCATTGACAATTCAACGGTCGAGATTAAGTCCCTAATCAACGGCTAAGATTAACTATGTCTTAATCCATGACTTTTGGACCCTTCTAACACAGTTTTATATTAATTCACATTAATATTTTATTTTCCCTAAGTTTAGACTTAGGGACACCATTAAAAATATTAATTATTTTAGTATTTCCCATACTTTAGAATCTTCCCAAACCATTTTTGCATATTGGACATCTCATGTGCTTTATCCTCTCCACCAATTTTCGTGGCTAGAGCACATTGATGCTACCCCAAATCAACAAAAAACGATCATCAAAGTCTACAATATTTGTTTACTCAAAGAGACTTGAATGCTAGGCAAAGACGATGGAGTGAATTCCTAAGTGAGTATGATTTTGTAATTTCATACATTAAAAAGGAGAATGTGGTAGCAGATGCTTTAAGTAGAAGAACACGTATATTTTCCCTCATACCTATCAAGGTAGATTTGAGAAAACAAGTTCTAGAACATCTTTTGAGAGAGTTGGTATTTGAAAGCAAAATTCGAGCTCGATAGTAAAAATCCAAAATAACCTAAATTTGAGGGATGTGAAATAGAATATGATGGAATTTTACGATTCCATGGAAGGATGTACGTTCCTGATAGTGGGGATCTTCGAAACACCATCCTTAAGAAAGCCCATAGAGCATTGTATTGTGCACATCCTAATGTAAATAAAATATATGCCAATACAAAGAAACTCTTCTTTTGGGTAGATGTGAAACACAATATTGTCCTATTCGTTGCAAAATGTCTCGAATGTCAGCAAGTGAAGGCTAACCATTGTCATCTAGCAGGTCTCCTACAACCTCACGACATTCCTATGATTAAATGGAAGATAATTTCCATGGATTTTATTGTTGGGCTACCTCTTACTCCACAAAGGCATAATGTCATTCTGGTTGTGGTAGATAGTTTAACAAAATGCACCCATTTCATTCCCATAAGAGATACTTACGAAGTTACTAACGTAGCTTGGATATTTATAAATGAAATTATCAGATTTCATGGAGTACCTAAGAAGATCATATCAGATAGAGGTTCACAATTTACTTCAAGATTCTGGACTTGTATGCAATCAGCGTTAGGAACTCAACTAAATTTAAGTACAGCTTATCATCCTGAGACTGATGGACAAACACAAATGGTGAACCAAGTACTAGAAGATATGCTACAGATGTACGTCATGGATCAACAATCACACTAGGAAAAGTACTTGACCTTGGTAGAATTTTCATATAATAACAGTGACCACAGTTTAATCGAGATCCCTCCATTTGAAGCATTGTATGACAGACCTTGCAGAACACCGCTAAGTTGGGATAGGTTAGAAGATCGAGTAATAGTGGGACCGGAATTAATTCAAGAGATGGAAGAACAGGTGAAACAAATAAGGCAACGATTGAAAAGGCACAAGATAGACAAAAGAGTTATGTTGATGTGCATGGGACAGATAGGAATTATGAAGTAGGAGATCAGGTATTCATCTGCATCAAACCAAATAAAAGCACTATACGATTTGGAAAAGGGACAAAGTTCTCACCTTGATTTATTGGGCCATTCAAAGTTCTAGAAAAAGTTGGACCTATCACCTATCGTCTTGCACTGCCACCCCACTTGCATAAAGTTCATAATGTATTTCATGTATCTGTATTAAGACATTACATAGCTGACAAATCTCATAACCTTCAATAGAAGGAACTGCAAGTATCAGATGAGGGAACCATTTCGGTCAAACCATTATGTATACTGGAACGTAAGGTTCGACAACTCAAGAACCGCCTAATAGACAAAGTTAAGGTCCAACGAGACAAGTATAGCCCTGGATCATCTACCTAGAAAGATACAGAGACCATATGTCGAAGATATCCCAACTTGTGTTGATTTTGATGAACGTAAAACCTTATTTTGTATATGACTACTTATTTTAGTTAGATACTTAGGAATATCATTTGAACTATCACATGTAAAAATGAATTTTATTTTGTTGGTACATGGATACCTATAAGAAATACGTTATTCACTTAACTTTGTTGATACATGATAAATGTTATCTGCTTAACTCTGCTGATACGTGGATACCAATATGAAATATGTTTTGTGTGTTGTTTTCTTCCGGAGTTCTCGCAATCCATGGTTTGATTGTATCGACGTTTTGAGCCCTCCACTGTGGCTCGTTATCAGGATAGATCAGTAATTGCGTAGGACAGCTCTCCTTGGGTTTGAATAAATAGGGATGAGAGATGCACAGGGAATGGAAGCCGACTTTGCCAAACTTATTTTGTAATTTTTTGGGGTTTTTGATTTAATTAAATGCTATTTAATAAAATAAAATAATTTAAATTGAGTTAGAAATATTTAATTATGTAATTGAATTGTTTCATTATTAATTTTTTATTTTATGTTCATATAGTGTTTTTTTTTTAATTAATTAATTTATGAATAATTATATTATGTTTGTTATTGTTTTATTTTATACTTAAATTCATTTTAGTTTTTGTTCTTGTTGTTTAGAGTTATACAGAAGTTTTTAATTATGTGATAGGAATATTTAATTTATTTCAATATTAATATTAAAATGAATTTTTAATTTATTTTTATTTACTTATTTATTGTTTATTTTTTTATGATTAATTATATTATGTTTGTTACTACCTTGTTTCATATTTGATTTGATTTTAGTTTTGTTCTTATTATTTAGAGTAAATTAATTAGTTTGAATTTAATAATAATCTAATGTTAATTAGCACTAGTTTAATTTTAATGTTTGCTTCTATAATTTTAATGTTAATGAATATTAATGTTAATGTTGTTAATCTAAGATTCATAGTTTATAGTTTTAAGATGTAAATTAATGTTTTTAATTTTAAAAGTTGGAAGCTTGGGTAGGTGTTTAGTACAGGTGAGAAGAGATTTAATGGGGGAAAGGGTTAGGTTAGGTTAGAAGAGGGTGTTCTAGGACATTAAAGTAGGAATCCAATTGTCACTTATTTTCCATCCTTCATCTCGATTGAGGTTGTTAGGGTTTTTACCTATTTCTATGGCTTCTCGTAGTTTTCTATGGTGATAATGATCAATTTTGGCTACTACTTTAGAGTTTTCAATGCAGATGTGATGATTGGTTTTACTGGAATGTTCAGTGAAAGATGAGGTTTTTGAGCGGTTATGTTTTATATCGGTGGCATGTTCTTGAATTCTAGTATGGATAGATCGACCAGTTTCTGGCACGAACATGAAGGCCTCAACAACGCAGCAAAAACAACACAATAACATAGGTACGTTACTAATCCCAAAGAAATATTAGTTAATTCATTAACAGTAAGAGAGGCTACAACGCTGACCACTATCACTAAGGAACAAATGCAAGTAAATAAAAGATGTGGGTCAGAAAAATCCATGGAAAACAAGAAAAGCATCAATCCACCCACCTCTAAAAACAGACACGTAGTAAACCTATCAAACAAGAAAATTGACCAAAACACCCTAGATCTCCTTGGAAAAGGATTAAATTTTGCCATTTCCCCCCGGACAATCCCCAAAGAAGACATTCTCTGCAACATAGAGTATGGGATCAGGGACTTACCGGATAACATCAAAGAAAATATCAGACAAGACTGTTCCATCATTCTGAGAAAATCTCGCTCGCCCAAAAGCAACATTTCCAAACATGAACATTTAGCCCTCAAAACCTTAAACCAAGACCCTAATATAGTAGTCCTAAAAGTTGACAAAGATGGGGCTACTATCATAATGGACACAATGGATTACAACGAAAAGATGATAGACCACCTCACCAACAGTGGGTGTTACACTAAATTAAATAAGAATCCCCTAAAAAAGATATCCAAAAACGTACACAATCTGATAAAATCAAGTAAAGACCACAACATTAAGAACCTATTAGAAAACAACCCATACACCCCTACAATCTATGGAGCCCCGAAGATACACAAAGAAGGCGTCCCCATAAGACCCATTGTTAATACCATAGGAGGTCCAACTTATCATTTGGCAAAATACCTAGCTCGAAAGTTAAAACCTCTAAGTAGGCAACACCAGTTCCTTTGTCAAAGACTCCACCCATTTTATCAATGAGATCAAAGATCTAAACCTAGATACCAATGACATATTAGTAAGTTTTGATGTTAAATCTCTCTATACCAACATTCCCATAGATGAGGCCATGGAAGTAGTCCATAAAATCATAAACTCTGACACAGCCAAATTAATCGAGGTATGTCTCAAATCTACCTTCTTCAGTTTTAAAGATGAAATTTATGAACAGACGTGCGGTGTAGCCATGGGATCCCCTCTATCTCCTATTATTGCTAATCTCTTTATGGAGGATTTTGAAAATAAGGCCATTGAATTTGCCCCACTAAAACCCAAACTTTGGAAAAGGTTTGTCGATGACACTTTCATCATTTGGCCTCATGGAAAAGAAAAATTAAAGAATTTCCTACAACACCTAAACAGTCTATCCAATTCTATCCAATTTACCATGGAAATAGAGGAGAACGACAGTCTTCCTTTTCTTGACATCTTATTCAAAAGAAACAAAGATGGATCTATATCACACCAGGTATGTCGTAAGAAAACCCATATAGAACATTACCTACATGCCAACTCTCACCACCATCCATCCCAAAAAACAGGTGTTCTCAACACTCTAGCAACCAGGGCCGTCTGTATTTCAGATAAAAATAACTTTGAAGATTAAAAGAACCATATTATGAATGTATTCATAGAGAATGGATACAAAAAACACCAAGTGATCAAAGCCTTCAAGGATGCTGAGAATCCTAAAAACAAACCACTAGATGATCATCTAGGCAAGGTACAACTCCCTTACATATTAGGCACAACAGATAAAATTGCACACATATTAAGAAAGAACAAAATTAGAACCATGCTCAAACCCATGAACACCATCAACAGATGCCTAAAATCGGTCAAAGATCCTGTTGATCCCAAACGCCACAAAGGAGTTTACATGGTTCTGTGTTCCTGCGGAAAAACATACATTGGAGAAATCGGTCGATCTATCCAAACTAGAATTCAGGAACATGCCGCCGATATAAAACATAACCGCTCAAAAACCTCAGCTTTGGTTGAACATTCCAGTTAAACCAATCATCAAATCTGCATTGAAAACTCTATAGTAGCCAAAATTGATCATTATCACCATAGAAAACTGAGAGAAGCCATAGAAATAGGTAAAAACCCTAACAACCTCAATCGAGACGAAAGATGGAAAATAGGTGACAATTGGATTCCTACTTTAATGTCCTAGAACACCCTCTTCTAACCTAACCTAACCCTTTCCCCCATTAAAACTCTTCTCACCTGTACTAAACACCTACCCAAACTTCCAACTTTTAAAATTAAAAACATTAATTTACATCTTAAAACTATAAACTATAAATCTTAGATTAACAATATTAACATTAATATTCATTAACATTAAAATTATAGAAACAAACATTAAAATTAAACTAGTGCTACTTAACATTAGATTATTATTAAAATCAAACTAATTAATTTACTCTAAATAATAAGAACAAAACTAAAATAAAATCAAATATGAAACAAGGTAGTAACAAACATAATATAATTAATCATAAATTAATTAAAATAAATTAAAAATTCATTTTAATATTAATAGTGAAATAAATTAAATATTCCTATCACATAATTAAAAACTTCTGTATAACTCTAAACAACAAGAACAAAAACTAAAATGAATTTAAGTATAAAATAAAACAATAACAAACATAATATAATTATTCATAAATTAATTAATTAAAAAAAAACTATATGACATAAAATAAAAAAAATAATAATTAAACAATCAATGTACTAATTAAATATTTCTAATTCACTTTAAATTATTTTATTTTATTAAACAGCATTTAATTAAATCAAAAAACCCAAAAAATTACAAAATAAGTCCGGCAAAGTCGGCTTCCATTCCATATGCATCTCTCATCCCTATTTATTCAAACCCAAGGAGATTTGTCTTACACAATTACTGATCTATCCTGATGATGAACCACGGTGGAGGGCTTGAAACGTCAATACAAACAAATCATGGATGCGAGAACTCCGGAAGAAAACAACACACAAAGCACTGATCGCAGAAGCCTCAAAACAATGAAATATGTTATTTAATTAACATTACTGGGATATGGATACCAATATGAAGTTTAATATTTGATTAACCTTGCTATGAAATCTAAATCATAAGTTATGTTATGGATGAAGATATCTATAATTTGGTTTCATTTCTGCATATCAACATCATTGATGAGATTAAAAAAATGACTACATTCTAATATGAAAGTTAACTTACAGATATATGGGCTAGATATGGCCAAATATGTTATGTAAACGCAAAAATAGCATTATAATGTTATTTAAATACAATTTATTTTGAATATATTGATTCATATGTTACAATGTATTATGGACAAGTGTTTACGTTGTAGATAACATCGTTACCAAAATGACCACGTAATGACAAAAACTACAAGAACAATTAAGGCTCAATAAGATTCCATGATAAGGGATTGAACCTAGTCCTACTAGGAGGGGTGGAGGTGTTGCCCACCACTATCCTCCAAAATCTGGAGTCATGGGAGGATTGTGTGAGTCACGCTCCTCTAGACGTGTGATGACGACTGCCAGATGCCTACTGGGAAATTAGTTCAATATAGTCGACACTGTCATCCTTAGGGTTTATGAATGGTTAGGTTAGTATAACTAACACCATGACATACTCCAGTAGAGGACGGATAGGATGGGAGCAGAAGAGATTAATAAGGATATGATGATTTAGAATAGCTTGGGAACCCGGTAGGTGCAAGGCATGACTATTATGGTTGAAATATTTTAAATGTTCAAAAACATAAATTTTAAAATGCCCCCACGTTAAAAAAAAAAAAATCAATTTTGAAACACAATTCTTAAGTGATTATATTTATCACTAAATAATTACTGATAAACCCTAATTTCGGGATGAATTTTTTAGGAGAGGTGTATGTAATGACCAACCTATAATTACAAATAGAATGTGAAATTAGCACACATACAGGCCACCCATATGATAGCTACATATGCGTGACCCGAATGTAGTGCAATAGTATACATATCGGCTAATGTTGGACTCTATGTCTGCTTCAGTTAATAAATCGATTATCGAAGTAACTCGCCATGTTATATTATATATATATAATATATAATATATAATATATATTATATATTTAGGAAAACAAATAAATTGTGATTTAATTAATTAATGTAATTTAATTGGATTATATGTTAAATTAAATGATTATTTAAAAATTATAAATAAAATAAGTAACCTATTCATTAAAACTTTAATATTAAACTACATAAAAGAAAACCATAAAGAAAACAATACTCAAAATAAACAAAGTCGGCAACCTCAATGATCCACGTAAAATATATGTACACTCATGTAACATAAGGGAGACAAAGAGGCATTCCAGGTGGCATATAATGAAGAAGATTCGAGGAGATGACAGGTAGGGCGATGGAAAAGTGGAGACGGTGGGAGAAAGAGCTTATAAGGGAGTTGAAAGGGAGTTTTGAGGGAGGATTTTCTTTTGGAGAATGGAAAACAGAGAAGGAATTTACAACAAAGAGTCATAAACTGATTGAAGATTACTGAGCCTTGATTGTTCTTGATGCTTTTGGGCACAAGGGCTAGAGTACTGAAATTTTGAAGTATTCTGGAGCTGGGTACCAAGGTTGTGCCCAGTTTGGCAGGGAGGTTTTGGTCTTTTGGTAATGGGAGTGGGAGTGGGAGAAAATCAGAAGCATCTTCAACTACAGAAACCCAGGTAGGTACTCAACATCAAATTGATAAATTCTGATATTATGAATTCTGGTTAAATTTTAAAGCAATTTTCATATTATATTTAGAGTAAATATCTAATTAAATTATTTAGAGCCTTCAAGGGAGCCTAGCTTTAGAGGGAGAAACCCTATGGAAGCTAGTGCTTCAGAATCTGAGAGATCAAGCTCATTATTGCAGTAGTTGCAACAGCAGTGCAGAGGTAACAGTACTAGTATGAGTAGACCAGAGTCCTAGAACTAGAGAGATTGGGTAGGGTCCTTGAGGAGTCCATCTCTTGTATCAATAACTTGTTATGGGGAACCATAATATTCAATAGCAGGATGGATCGGTGTCAGTAGATGTAGTCAGAGGCTGAGTGACAGTTGCAGACAAGCAGAGTTAGATGTTGGGGAGCGCAGTGCAAAGTTGGCAACAGTGCAGTTGGCACAGTGCAAAGTCAGTGGCAGCACAAATTCTTTAGTGACAACGCAGATGCTAGCAGTAGTGAGAGACTCGGGTGGCAGATGCATCATACTAATCACAATTGATTCAGTATTTAGGATGCTTCTCAGTTGCAGTTGTTGCAATTGCAGCAACAACAGATGAGAGGGAGTTGCATTGCAGATGCAGTGTTGGCAGCATTTCAGCACGGTTAGCAGCAGCATAGATGCTACACATATGAAAGTTGCACAGTGGATGGTGGGAAGCAGCAGCCAAACATCAACAATGCAACAGGAGATGATACAAAGACATGGTGCTGCTACAAGTTGAGTAGTAGCACTAGAACACATTCTTCACTAAGGGGGAGTGTTAGTTTTTGTAGCGTCGGATGTGTTCTAGCCACAAAATTTGGAGGAGAGGCTAAAATAGGAGATATCCAAAACCCAAAAATCATTTCTGGAAATTCCGCCTAGAAATTACTTAATTAGATAATTATCTAGTTTTTTTAAATATTTCTTGTCTAAACTTAGGGAATATGGTTATTTAATTAGAATTAATTAAGTCAGGGTGTGAATGATCTAGAAACCCACACGAATGGAATTCAAGCTAATCCTATCCATCGATTAACATTTAATCTTGGTCATTAGAGTCCCAACAGAGGATTATAAGAAGAAGTCGATGGGCACTTGGAGAAAACACTTCAGCAGTTCAATTTCTGAGCAGATCGATTTCCAGAGTAGCAACAGTTAGTTGCTGAAGAGAGAGCCAATGAGATCGAAGCAGTGAGTGAGGGGTAGGGATAGTGATCCGGAGGAAAGCTTTTCCAGATACAGAGGGGCAGTAGCAAGAGGGTCAAGTTATCCTAAAGAGGCAGCGCTGAGGAACAACGCAGTTGCCTCAATCAAGGAGTTCGATTTGGAGGAAGGAAAAATCATCCTCAGTTCGAGAGGCCAGGAAGAAGTCCCAGGAGCTAGAAAGACGATTTCCTCGGCATCGAAAGGAAGAACAACTTCATCAAAGCCCAATCCTAAGCAAGTCATCCAACCAACTACGCAAAGCAAGGCAAAGGCTGACGCAGAGGTCTAGGAGGCTAAGTTTTGGTAGGGAAAGCCGAGCCAAAGATTGCTTGTGGGAGAAGGGTAATTCCCTTTAGTATTTTTCCAAGATTTTCTTACTGTTTGGATTGTCAGCTGGGCATCCATAGATGAACTTAGATTTCACTATTGCATAATAAAATAAAACCCTCACTGCTACACCAGTTTTCCCAAGTTGGGTTTTTCCGGGGATATTGGTCCAAAAATAATTGTGTTATTTTATGCGTGGGTGCTAGCATTTCTTCCAACATTTATTCTTCCGCAGTTTTATTTGTGTAGGTTGCAGTGTGATTAATTTAGTATTTGTTGTAGCAAACAGTAAATAAATTGTTAAATTAAATTATCAATTAGGAGAATTATTTCTAATTGCTGCAATAGGATTTCGGTTTTTGGAATTTTCGCATTGCTAAGGAGGACATAAGAAAAGTGGGTTAGGAGGGCCCCGCTTTTCAATTTTGGCTAAGGTAGGCTCCAACATAGGAGAAGGGAGACAAATCGAAATTTTGGTGGATGGTGGGGGCCACCCCAAGAGGAATACGCGCCCCTTGGAGAAACACACACTTGTGGATGTTGAAATTTGGTATCAGAGGACAGGTGGTTCCCTAAGGCTTTGATCTTTGGCCTAGGGAAAAGTGTCCAAAAGAATTTAATTCTTTTCCTAAAGTAACTTTATAATTTTTATAAAGTTAAATCTAATTTAAAAGTGACTTTAAGTGATAAAGTACTAAAGTCTAATTTTTAAAGTGACTTTAATAAAGTCAATGTAAAATTAGAAAGGAAAAGTGACTTTGGAAATAAATGACTAAGAAGGTCTTTATTAAAGTGGGGTGAATTAAAAAATAGAAAGTGAGATTTAAATGTGCATTTAATCTCAGCCATTGATCTAAATCTATTTCAGCCATTGGATTTAGAGATCACCCAAAAGTCACTTGGAAATATATTAAAGGAGGAAAAGGAGGAAAAGATCATTCATTCTTTCATGAGCAGATTGGGAGAATGAGAGCAAAAGAGAAAGGGAGATTTCTGGACAAGAAGGAGAAAGAGGCAGCAGTTTGGCACACATACTAGGCAGCTCTTCAGCAAAATCAGAACAACAGAAAGACAAGCAGAACAGCAGCAAGAACAAGCAGAAAAAGCTGATTTTTTCCTGAAAACTGAGAAGTTTCCAGGTGGTCCGTTGGGCTGAAAACGGATAAGTTTGCTTGCTGAAAAAAAATTATTTTGC
>APFE030835464.1:18873-46556 GCA_000404065.3 Pinus taeda | reverse complement strand
ATTGTTTATTTTTTTATGATTAATTATATTATGTTTGTTACTACCTTGTTTCATATTTGATTTGATTTTAGTTTTGTTCTTATTATTTAGAGTAAATTAATTAGTTTGAATTTAATAATAATCTAATGTTAATTAGCACTAGTTTAATTTTAATGTTTGCTTCTATAATTTTAATGTTAATGAATATTAATGTTAATGTTGTTAATCTAAGATTCATAGTTTATAGTTTTAAGATGTAAATTAATGTTTTTAATTTTAAAAGTTGGAAGCTTGGGTAGGTGTTTAGTACAGGTGAGAAGAGATTTAATGGGGGAAAGGGTTAGGTTAGGTTAGAAGAGGGTGTTCTAGGACATTAAAGTAGGAATCCAATTGTCACTTATTTTCCATCCTTCATCTCGATTGAGGTTGTTAGGGTTTTTACCTATTTCTATGGCTTCTCGTAGTTTTCTATGGTGATAATGATCAATTTTGGCTACTACTTTAGAGTTTTCAATGCAGATGTGATGATTGGTTTTACTGGAATGTTCAGTGAAAGATGAGGTTTTTGAGCGGTTATGTTTTATATCGGTGGCATGTTCTTGAATTCTAGTATGGATAGATCGACCAGTTTCTGGCACGAACATGAAGGCCTCAACAACGCAGCAAAAACAACACAATAACATAGGTACGTTACTAATCCCAAAGAAATATTAGTTAATTCATTAACAGTAAGAGAGGCTACAACGCTGACCACTATCACTAAGGAACAAATGCAAGTAAATAAAAGATGTGGGTCAGAAAAATCCATGGAAAACAAGAAAAGCATCAATCCACCCACCTCTAAAAACAGACACGTAGTAAACCTATCAAACAAGAAAATTGACCAAAACACCCTAGATCTCCTTGGAAAAGGATTAAATTTTGCCATTTCCCCCCGGACAATCCCCAAAGAAGACATTCTCTGCAACATAGAGTATGGGATCAGGGACTTACCGGATAACATCAAAGAAAATATCAGACAAGACTGTTCCATCATTCTGAGAAAATCTCGCTCGCCCAAAAGCAACATTTCCAAACATGAACATTTAGCCCTCAAAACCTTAAACCAAGACCCTAATATAGTAGTCCTAAAAGTTGACAAAGATGGGGCTACTATCATAATGGACACAATGGATTACAACGAAAAGATGATAGACCACCTCACCAACAGTGGGTGTTACACTAAATTAAATAAGAATCCCCTAAAAAAGATATCCAAAAACGTACACAATCTGATAAAATCAAGTAAAGACCACAACATTAAGAACCTATTAGAAAACAACCCATACACCCCTACAATCTATGGAGCCCCGAAGATACACAAAGAAGGCGTCCCCATAAGACCCATTGTTAATACCATAGGAGGTCCAACTTATCATTTGGCAAAATACCTAGCTCGAAAGTTAAAACCTCTAAGTAGGCAACACCAGTTCCTTTGTCAAAGACTCCACCCATTTTATCAATGAGATCAAAGATCTAAACCTAGATACCAATGACATATTAGTAAGTTTTGATGTTAAATCTCTCTATACCAACATTCCCATAGATGAGGCCATGGAAGTAGTCCATAAAATCATAAACTCTGACACAGCCAAATTAATCGAGGTATGTCTCAAATCTACCTTCTTCAGTTTTAAAGATGAAATTTATGAACAGACGTGCGGTGTAGCCATGGGATCCCCTCTATCTCCTATTATTGCTAATCTCTTTATGGAGGATTTTGAAAATAAGGCCATTGAATTTGCCCCACTAAAACCCAAACTTTGGAAAAGGTTTGTCGATGACACTTTCATCATTTGGCCTCATGGAAAAGAAAAATTAAAGAATTTCCTACAACACCTAAACAGTCTATCCAATTCTATCCAATTTACCATGGAAATAGAGGAGAACGACAGTCTTCCTTTTCTTGACATCTTATTCAAAAGAAACAAAGATGGATCTATATCACACCAGGTATGTCGTAAGAAAACCCATATAGAACATTACCTACATGCCAACTCTCACCACCATCCATCCCAAAAAACAGGTGTTCTCAACACTCTAGCAACCAGGGCCGTCTGTATTTCAGATAAAAATAACTTTGAAGATTAAAAGAACCATATTATGAATGTATTCATAGAGAATGGATACAAAAAACACCAAGTGATCAAAGCCTTCAAGGATGCTGAGAATCCTAAAAACAAACCACTAGATGATCATCTAGGCAAGGTACAACTCCCTTACATATTAGGCACAACAGATAAAATTGCACACATATTAAGAAAGAACAAAATTAGAACCATGCTCAAACCCATGAACACCATCAACAGATGCCTAAAATCGGTCAAAGATCCTGTTGATCCCAAACGCCACAAAGGAGTTTACATGGTTCTGTGTTCCTGCGGAAAAACATACATTGGAGAAATCGGTCGATCTATCCAAACTAGAATTCAGGAACATGCCGCCGATATAAAACATAACCGCTCAAAAACCTCAGCTTTGGTTGAACATTCCAGTTAAACCAATCATCAAATCTGCATTGAAAACTCTATAGTAGCCAAAATTGATCATTATCACCATAGAAAACTGAGAGAAGCCATAGAAATAGGTAAAAACCCTAACAACCTCAATCGAGACGAAAGATGGAAAATAGGTGACAATTGGATTCCTACTTTAATGTCCTAGAACACCCTCTTCTAACCTAACCTAACCCTTTCCCCCATTAAAACTCTTCTCACCTGTACTAAACACCTACCCAAACTTCCAACTTTTAAAATTAAAAACATTAATTTACATCTTAAAACTATAAACTATAAATCTTAGATTAACAATATTAACATTAATATTCATTAACATTAAAATTATAGAAACAAACATTAAAATTAAACTAGTGCTACTTAACATTAGATTATTATTAAAATCAAACTAATTAATTTACTCTAAATAATAAGAACAAAACTAAAATAAAATCAAATATGAAACAAGGTAGTAACAAACATAATATAATTAATCATAAATTAATTAAAATAAATTAAAAATTCATTTTAATATTAATAGTGAAATAAATTAAATATTCCTATCACATAATTAAAAACTTCTGTATAACTCTAAACAACAAGAACAAAAACTAAAATGAATTTAAGTATAAAATAAAACAATAACAAACATAATATAATTATTCATAAATTAATTAATTAAAAAAAAACTATATGAACTAAAAATAAAAAAATTAATAATTAAACAATTCAATTACATAATTAAATATTTCTAATTCACTTTAAATTATTTTATTTTATTAAACAGCATTTAATTAAATCAAAAAACCCAAAAAATTACAAAATAAGTCCGGCAAAGTCGGCTTCCATTCCATATGCATCTCTCATCCCTATTTATTCAAACCCAAGGAGATTTGTCTTACACAATTACTGATCTATCCTGATGATGAACCACGGTGGAGGGCTTGAAACGTCAATACAAACAAATCATGGATGCGAGAACTCCGGAAGAAAACAACACACAAAGCACTGATCGCAGAAGCCTCAAAACAATGAAATATGTTATTTAATTAACATTACTGGGATATGGATACCAATATGAAGTTTAATATTTGATTAACCTTGCTATGAAATCTAAATCATAAGTTATGTTATGGATGAAGATATCTATAATTTGGTTTCATTTCTGCATATCAACATCATTGATGAGATTAAAAAAATGACTACATTCTAATATGAAAGTTAACTTACAGATATATGGGCTAGATATGGCCAAATATGTTATGTAAACGCAAAAATAGCATTATAATGTTATTTAAATACAATTTATTTTGAATATATTGATTCATATGTTACAATGTATTATGGACAAGTGTTTACGTTGTAGATAACATCGTTACCAAAATGACCACGTAATGACAAAAACTACAAGAACAATTAAGGCTCAATAAGATTCCATGATAAGGGATTGAACCTAGTCCTACTAGGAGGGGTGGAGGTGTTGCCCACCACTATCCTCCAAAATCTGGAGTCATGGGAGGATTGTGTGAGTCACGCTCCTCTAGACGTGTGATGACGACTGCCAGATGCCTACTGGGAAATTAGTTCAATATAGTCGACACTGTCATCCTTAGGGTTTATGAATGGTTAGGTTAGTATAACTAACACCATGACATACTCCAGTAGAGGACGGATAGGATGGGAGCAGAAGAGATTAATAAGGATATGATGATTTAGAATAGCTTGGGAACCCGGTAGGTGCAAGGCATGACTATTATGGTTGAAATATTTTAAATGTTCAAAAACATAAATTTTAAAATGCCCCCACGTTAAAAAAAAAAAAATCAATTTTGAAACACAATTCTTAAGTGATTATATTTATCACTAAATAATTACTGATAAACCCTAATTTCGGGATGAATTTTTTAGGAGAGGTGTATGTAATGACCAACCTATAATTACAAATAGAATGTGAAATTAGCACACATACAGGCCACCCATATGATAGCTACATATGCGTGACCCGAATGTAGTGCAATAGTATACATATCGGCTAATGTTGGACTCTATGTCTGCTTCAGTTAATAAATCGATTATCGAAGTAACTCGCCATATATATCATATATATATATATATATTATATATATATAAATATAAAAACAAAAATAATAAATTGTGAATTTAATTTAATTAATGTAATTAATTGAATTATATGTTTAGAATAAAATGAATTATTAAAAAAATTATAATAAATAAGTAACATATATATCATAAAACATTATATTAAACTAAATAAAAGAAACCATAAAAGAAAAACAATTCACTCAAAAGAAACAAAGTCGGCAACCTCAATGAGCCACGTAAAAATATATGTACACTCATGTAACATAAGGGAGACAAAGAGGCATTCCAGGTGGCATATAATGAAGAAGATTCGAGGAGATGACAGGTAGGGCGATGGAAAAGTGGAGACGGTGGGAGAAAGAGCTTATAAGGGAGTTGAAAGGGAGTTTTGAGGGAGGATTTTCTTTTGGAGAATGGAAAACAGAGAAGGAATTTACAACAAAGAGTCATAAACTGATTGAAGATTACTGAGCCTTGATTGTTCTTGATGCTTTTGGGCACAAGGGCTAGAGTACTGAAATTTTGAAGTATTCTGGAGCTGGGTACCAAGGTTGTGCCCAGTTTGGCAGGGAGGTTTTGGTCTTTTGGTAATGGGAGTGGGAGTGGGAGAAAATCAGAAGCATCTTCAACTACAGAAACCCAGGTAGGTACTCAACATCAAATTGATAAATTCTGATATTATGAATTCTGGTTAAATTTTAAAGCAATTTTCATATTATATTTAGAGTAAATATCTAATTAAATTATTTAGAGCCTTCAAGGGAGCCTAGCTTTAGAGGGAGAAACCCTATGGAAGCTAGTGCTTCAGAATCTGAGAGATCAAGCTCATTATTGCAGTAGTTGCAACAGCAGTGCAGAGGTAACAGTACTAGTATGAGTAGACCAGAGTCCTAGAACTAGAGAGATTGGGTAGGGTCCTTGAGGAGTCCATCTCTTGTATCAATAACTTGTTATGGGGAACCATAATATTCAATAGCAGGATGGATCGGTGTCAGTAGATGTAGTCAGAGGCTGAGTGACAGTTGCAGACAAGCAGAGTTAGATGTTGGGGAGCGCAGTGCAAAGTTGGCAACAGTGCAGTTGGCACAGTGCAAAGTCAGTGGCAGCACAAATTCTTTAGTGACAACGCAGATGCTAGCAGTAGTGAGAGACTCGGGTGGCAGATGCATCATACTAATCACAATTGATTCAGTATTTAGGATGCTTCTCAGTTGCAGTTGTTGCAATTGCAGCAACAACAGATGAGAGGGAGTTGCATTGCAGATGCAGTGTTGGCAGCATTTCAGCACGGTTAGCAGCAGCATAGATGCTACACATATGAAAGTTGCACAGTGGATGGTGGGAAGCAGCAGCCAAACATCAACAATGCAACAGGAGATGATACAAAGACATGGTGCTGCTACAAGTTGAGTAGTAGCACTAGAACACATTCTTCACTAAGGGGGAGTGTTAGTTTTTGTAGCGTCGGATGTGTTCTAGCCACAAAATTTGGAGGAGAGGCTAAAATAGGAGATATCCAAAACCCAAAAATCATTTCTGGAAATTCCGCCTAGAAATTACTTAATTAGATAATTATCTAGTTTTTTTAAATATTTCTTGTCTAAACTTAGGGAATATGGTTATTTAATTAGAATTAATTAAGTCAGGGTGTGAATGATCTAGAAACCCACACGAATGGAATTCAAGCTAATCCTATCCATCGATTAACATTTAATCTTGGTCATTAGAGTCCCAACAGAGGATTATAAGAAGAAGTCGATGGGCACTTGGAGAAAACACTTCAGCAGTTCAATTTCTGAGCAGATCGATTTCCAGAGTAGCAACAGTTAGTTGCTGAAGAGAGAGCCAATGAGATCGAAGCAGTGAGTGAGGGGTAGGGATAGTGATCCGGAGGAAAGCTTTTCCAGATACAGAGGGGCAGTAGCAAGAGGGTCAAGTTATCCTAAAGAGGCAGCGCTGAGGAACAACGCAGTTGCCTCAATCAAGGAGTTCGATTTGGAGGAAGGAAAAATCATCCTCAGTTCGAGAGGCCAGGAAGAAGTCCCAGGAGCTAGAAAGACGATTTCCTCGGCATCGAAAGGAAGAACAACTTCATCAAAGCCCAATCCTAAGCAAGTCATCCAACCAACTACGCAAAGCAAGGCAAAGGCTGACGCAGAGGTCTAGGAGGCTAAGTTTTGGTAGGGAAAGCCGAGCCAAAGATTGCTTGTGGGAGAAGGGTAATTCCCTTTAGTATTTTTCCAAGATTTTCTTACTGTTTGGATTGTCAGCTGGGCATCCATAGATGAACTTAGATTTCACTATTGCATAATAAAATAAAACCCTCACTGCTACACCAGTTTTCCCAAGTTGGGTTTTTCCGGGGATATTGGTCCAAAAATAATTGTGTTATTTTATGCGTGGGTGCTAGCATTTCTTCCAACATTTATTCTTCCGCAGTTTTATTTGTGTAGGTTGCAGTGTGATTAATTTAGTATTTGTTGTAGCAAACAGTAAATAAATTGTTAAATTAAATTATCAATTAGGAGAATTATTTCTAATTGCTGCAATAGGATTTCGGTTTTTGGAATTTTCGCATTGCTAAGGAGGACATAAGAAAAGTGGGTTAGGAGGGCCCCGCTTTTCAATTTTGGCTAAGGTAGGCTCCAACATAGGAGAAGGGAGACAAATCGAAATTTTGGTGGATGGTGGGGGCCACCCCAAGAGGAATACGCGCCCCTTGGAGAAACACACACTTGTGGATGTTGAAATTTGGTATCAGAGGACAGGTGGTTCCCTAAGGCTTTGATCTTTGGCCTAGGGAAAAGTGTCCAAAAGAATTTAATTCTTTTCCTAAAGTAACTTTATAATTTTTATAAAGTTAAATCTAATTTAAAAGTGACTTTAAGTGATAAAGTTACTAAAGTCTAATTTTAAAGTGACTTTTAATAAAGTTAATGTAAAATTAGAAAGGAAAAGTGACTTGGAAAATAAAATGATAGTAGGTCTTTATTAAAGTGGGGAGTGAATTAAAAAATTAAAAAAGTGAGATTTAAATAAGCATTTTAATCTCAGCCCTGGATCTCAATTTTTTAGATTCGGATTTATTTCAGCCATTGGATTTAGGTACCAAAAGTCACTTAGGATTAGATTAAAGGAGGAAAAGGAGGCAAGAGGTCATTCATTCTTTCATGAGCAGATTGAGAGAAGGAGAACAAAAGAGCAAGGGAGATTTCTGGACAAGGAGGAGAAGGAGACAGTAGCTTGGCACACATTCCAAGGCAGCAGTTGAGCAAATTTGTACAGCTGATTCACCACACAGTGAAAGGCTAATTTTGGCACAATTTTCTAGAAATCCGTACAACTAGTTTGCACAGAAATCGAGGAGCAGTTTGCTGTTTTTCTGCACGCAAATCGACATCCGTACAATGCATTTATTGCAGTCTGTACAGCGCATTTAATGCAGGTCGTACAACAGCATTTAATGCTGAAAGTGGGCACAAAAATCGAGGAGGCTGTACAACATTTATTGCTGTCCTGTTTGCTGTAATTTCCAGTTTGCTGTGAGGCACGGGAAAAGAGATAAGTTGTAAATTTGCTTGCTGATTTTTCACTGAATATTTCTCATTGTAAAAAAGGCATTTTCAGAAATAAAGATCTCTCGAACTGGTTTTCCCCAAGAGTTGTAGGGGGTTTTTCCAGCGTCACATTGACCAAAAATCACTGTCTTCAAATGTGTTAAATGACTGTTTGTACCTGCTGATTTTTTATTTTTGCATTTTTCAGCATTCTGTAAAATTTCCAGAATTTGTGTTTTCAGCAAAATTTATTTTTTTCAGTTGTTGAATGTATGGATATGGCTAAGGGCATTTAACTATATGGGAGAAATAAGGTGAAACTGAAAACCGGGGTGGGAAATGAGAAATTTCTACAATGGAGGGAGAGAGACAGAGGGGGTCGATGCAAGGGACCCACATGAAGACAAAAGGAGTTTGATGATAAATAGGGAGAGAATTCATCATTTTGGGGATTTTGATGATTTGACAATTGAACTCTCTTGTACGCTTAAGCTGTTGAGCCAAGTCTACACAGTGTTGTTCAAAACATGATATTTCCAAGTGGACATCTCACCTCCATCTTCAGTGGACTTCGAGTGCCACCCTAGGGGAGCCATTGCTACATTTTGGAGTTGTCCCAAGAGGTTTTGCAGGGGAATTCGAGCCATTCTTGGAGCAAACTAAGCTCAGAAGAGCACACACATTCTTGGGTAGAAGTAGCTATAGTGCAGACTAGGTTCACGGCTTTTAGGAGCACATTTCCTTGGTATCTTGTAGCAAATTTGCAGTGTTTTGGAGGGTTGACTTGGTGGCCATCCGTCAACTGAATTTCTCTCTTTCAGGGCATGCATAGAGGTGGACTAGCTGGCCTGCGTAGTTCCTTAAGGAGAGAATATTTTGTGGGAGGCTTGACCGAGGGTTTGAAGCAGAGATTTCCCAGGAGTCATTATGGGATTTTTGGAAGGGATTTCTCATCATTTTGGAGGTCTTTTGGGCAGTTGTTAAATTATGCAACTAGGGTCAAATTCCACTTTGGACAACTCATTTGATGGAGATTATGATTGCATTGCATTCCTCTTTTTGAGAGGGCAAAATCGACCTAAAGATCATCAAATTTGCACAAGGGAAAGTGTACTTATGAAGAAAATCTCACATATGCACATTTGGACAGGTCAGCCATAATGGTAAATTGGTCACCCGTGGAAGCCTATAAATACAAGTGACTTCAAGCTCATTTGGACATCACCACGCATATTCTTCTTCTCTTCTTCATTGATTGGTTCACATAGGTTTGAAGCTGGGATGACAAAAGAAGTTCGCAAAGGTCTGAAATTACATGGTCTGAGGCTCGCATCTGTTTTTAGGGTTTTGGGTTATAGTTGTTGGCTCGTCACAAGACAAATTTGACCATAATCATTGGCTTGCAATACACGAGATCTCCAATACCAAGAAATTGTTTCTGGAAATTCCGCCTAGAAATGACTTAATCAGATTATTAACTAGTTTTTAAATATTTCCTAAGTCTAAACTTAGGGAATATGGTTAATTAATCAATATTAACTAAGTCAAGACGAGAATCATCTAGAAACTCACACAAATCGATCCAGAGATGATCCTAGACATCGATTATGTTTTGATCTTGGTTGTTGGTGCTCCTACATAGGATTATAAGAGGAGGTCGATGTGGTGATGGAGAATATACTTGAGAGGTTCGATTTCTAAGAAGATTGATTTCTATAGTAGCAGCAGTCAGTTGCTAGAGAAAGAGCTAGAAATAGAAGCAGTGTGAGAGGGGCAGAGACATTGAAGCCGGAGGAAAATTTCCAAATCTAGTGAGTGCATTTGCAGAGAGGCAGAAGAGCCACAGAGAGGATGACATTGGGGTAGCGTAGTAGCCTCTAGAGGCAATTTCGATTATGTTGGGAAAAGCCGAGTTTCAGTGCCAGAGGCTGGACAGAGGTTTTGGGGGCCAGGAGAAACATTTTCTAGACAACAACAGACTAGACGACTTGAGTAGAGGTTGATCCAGACTGAGCGCAGAAGGGACTGCGCTAGGGTGACGCAGAGCCAGCACAGAGGCAGTTTGGACTGCTCACTTAAAGTTGTGGTCAGAGCGCGGATTTGTCTGTGGGGTGAGGAAAATTCCTCACTAGACTTTTGCCAATATTTTCTCTGTAGGATTGCCAGTATTTGGCATCTAGATTGTACTCAGATTATTTCACTATTGCTTAATAATAAAACCCTCAACTGCTGCAACGATTTTCCTTAGTTGGGTTTTTCCGGGGACTTTTATCCAAAAATAATTGTTATTTTTTGTGTGTGTGCTAGCATTTCTTCCAGCGTTTATTCTTCCATGGTTTTATTTATGTAGATTGCAGTGTGATTTATTCAACATTTGTTGTAGTAAACAACAAATAAATTGTTAAATTAAATTAACAATTAGGAGAATAAATTCCAATTGTTGCAATAGGATTCTAGTATTGGAATTTTCACATGGTATCAAAGCGTAGTTTATCAGCTGAATAGCTCAGAGGCGAAGAGAGAAGGAATTTTGTTGCTCATTGTGGACAACAGGCCAAAATTCCCAAGTGCATCACATTCATTCTGCAGGAAGCCAAGTTACTTGTGGAGGTTCGATTTTTCTGAGTGAGGGGCAGAAAAAATTGATCTTTCTAGATCGAGTGATTCCAGAGGCAGAGGGAGCAGCTTAGTACTTTCGTTGAGCAGATCTCTAGATGGACGCAATGTTTTTGCAACAGTTCACTAGAGTAGAGCCAACGTCGGGGTGGAAGAGAGAAGAGCATACATTGAGGGAAATTTTTCCTCAGGGAACTTCTAGTCTCAAGAAGTTTGATTTTTCCTTGCAGAATGGCAGTCGTTGTGAGTAAATCTTCTCACTCAAGAAGGGAGTGCGAATAGCAGAGCAGTAGTCGAGCAGAAGGAAAGAGGAATTTTTCAAAATTTCATTGAGATGGCCACTACTGGGCTTCGTAATCAGGACAGGTTGGATGGAGCTTCCAACTACATCATCTGGAAGGCAAGGACGTCCTTCCTTCGAGATGAATATGGCCTGAAAGCCTATATTGATGTAGTGGTGGCAGTTCCTCAGGATGCAGATCAGCTGAAAATGTACAGAAAGGAGATGGCACGGGTGAAGCAGGTGACCCTAGAGGAAGTCCAGGATCATATAGTCTCGCATATAGCTGGCAAAGATACTGCCAAGCAGATGTGGGATGCTCTCGCCACGTTATATTTGGGTACTTCCTAGCAGTAGAAGATGTACCTCGAGGAGAATCTGAGGCTCATCTGGATGCGGATAGGGGAAGTCATAGACCCCTTCCTCACCAGGATTCAGGAGGTCCAAGACTAGTTGCCAGCTGTTGGGGCAGTGCCTCAATGCACAAAGCTTGTGAGATTGGCACTCAACAGTGTCTCTGAGGACTAGCAGGTCTTTGTCCAAATCATATTGCGCAGACAAGTTACCAAACTGGGACAGGATGTGGGTTGACTTGCAGCAGGAGGAATTGAGGCGAGCTCTGTGAAA
Source organism: Pinus taeda (assembly GCA_000404065.3). NCBI lineage: Eukaryota > Viridiplantae > Streptophyta > Pinopsida > Pinales > Pinaceae > Pinus > Pinus taeda. The sequence continues at coordinate 34,860 of APFE030835464.1, read as the reverse complement.
ATTCCTACAATGAAGGAACCCCTATTGCAGCAAATCTGAATCTACTTCACCTACTTGATTTTTAAACTACATTCATCAACTTATTCTTTTGAATACTGAAGAAAATTACTTCTACAACCTACACTAATTGTTGGAATTTCTAAGTCTATCCGTTAGAAATTCTTCCTATACTATCTGATTTATTTCTTCCTACTTGTTCAGTTACTTAACAAGTTATTTATGATGTAAATACTGAAAATAAATATAAGTACAGTATCAACACATACAGATCACAAACTGAAAGAAACAAGCACACAAGTGACACCGTTGTTTTTGGACTAATGTCCCCGGAAAAATCCAATGCAGGAAAACCGATGCAACTTTTCAGAGGGTTTTATTATTATGCAGTTTCAGAATACAACCTGGGTGCCAAAAATGGTTCACCCAACAGAGAATTCCCTTGGCAATAGTACCTCTCATTCGTAGATAGATATTCCGGCTAAATCACCAGATGAACGATCCCACAGCAACAATGCATCTTTTACTGCTCTACGTCACCCTATCCAACTCTCCAGCTCCAATCTATCCCACGAAATCTCCCAGCGCAGCTTCTAGGGTCTATGTCAGCCTCTCTGGCCCTGCGTCAGCCTATTTGGCCCAGCATGAGCCTCTCAGAGCTCTGCGTCAGCCTCTGGAGCCTCTATGTCTCACATGCTGGCCCTCCTCAGGCTCTACGCAACTCCTGGCTACCTCTGCGTGGCCTCTGGCTGCCTCTAGTTAGCTCTGCGTCAACCCTCTCCCAGCTTCTACACTGATGCTTTACCCTGCCTCTCTGCTATGTATTCTGCCCCTCGGCTGCAACTCAGATCACTTCACTCAATTTCCTCAACAAACCTTGCTCCAAAAAATCGAGTTCATGATCTCTCTCGATGTGTTCTCCAACTGACCCTCAAGCCTCCTCTTATACTTTTCTCGTTGGCCTATCAACGGCCGAGATTAAATCTCTAATCAATGACTAATATTAGATTTGGCTTGATCCATGACTTTTGGACCATTCTAACTCAGTTTTATATTAATTCACATTAATATTTTATTTTTCCTATGTTTAGACTTAGGAACTCCATTAAAATATTAATTATTTTAATATCTCCCAAACTGGTTAGATTCTGCCCAAACCATTTATGGGTCTTGGAGATCTTATGTGCTATAGACTCTCCACCAATTTTCGTGGCTAGAGCACATCCGATGCTACCCAAAATCAACACTAATTGAATATTTGATATTATGAAACAGAAAACTGAGCAAAGAAGAAGATACATAGGACACACTTATGTTTGGACACAATTGTCCCCGAAAATACCCAATGCGAGAAAATCAGTGCAACAGTTTTGAGGGTTTATTATTATGCAGGAGAAATATCTGAATACAAATCTAGGATGCTCATCTAGAAATCCTTTACAGAGAAAAATACTGGCGGAAAATCTGAGTGAATTTTACCTCACTTCACTCGGCAGAATTCCCGTTGATCTGGCACAAGACTGGCTAACCCCGGCTACTTCTGTGCTGGCGCTGTGTAGGCCCTGTGTCAGCCTTTCAGGCTCTACATCAGCTCTCCTGCCCTCAATGTCCGTTATCCCGATAGTTCCGACTGTTTCCGATAGTTTCGGCTTCTGCGTGACAGGCAACTTTTCTGCTCTGCACTAGCCCTTCTGGGTCTGCGTTAGGGCTACCTGGGCCCAAACTGGCCCAGCGTCATCTCTCCCAACTACTATGCTGCCTCTCTGCAAGCTCTCTTTGCCTCTCTGTCAGTATTCTTCAGAAAGTCCTTCTCCCAGATTCTCACTGCCCCTCTTCTGCTGAATGATCACCTAGTTTGAATTTCTCAACTTCTTAGACCCAGAAATCGAACTCCAGATCAATTCATTCTCTCCATGTGTGTTTCTAAATGAACCCCAAGCCTCCATTTTATACTTTTCCTATTGAGTCTTCAACGATCGAGATTAAGTCTCTAATCAATGTCTAAGATTAAAACATTACTTGATCCACCTTCTAGATCATTCTCACCCATATTTTGATTAATACCCATTAATATTTTAATTTCCCTAATTTTAGTCTTAGGAACTCCAATAAAAATATTAATTATTTTAATAAAATACAATCCGGGTGGAATTTCACCAAACAGTTTCTGAGTTCTTTAGAACTCATATGCCTTAGCCTCTCCACCAGTTTTCAAGGCTAGAGCACTTCCAATGCTACCAAAAACCAACACTCCCTCTTAGCGAAGAAAGTTCTCTAGAAACAATGTCAATCTACATGCTACTCTGTTTTTGAAGCACCTCCTTTTTGCACTGTTGCTGCTGCTACTGTACTGCTGCCCATGACACTACCACTGCCACTGTTGCATCTGTACAACAACTCACTCTCAAACGCTACATTGGCTATGCTACTAGCACTACCACTGTAACACTGCATACGTACTGCAACTCAGTTGCTGAGAGAAGCAACTGAAAAACATCCAAAATTAGCTAAGCTTAACTGTGTTCAGCATAATACAATGAATGTTGGAGTCTGATTCCTGCTAACCCTCTAAATATTCTGCGTTGCTGCTGACTTCTGCACTGCTGCCAACCTTGCTCTGCGTTGATCAATTTCTGGTCCCAAGCCACTACATCTGTCCTCCAAACACTCCACTACATCATCTGACACTAAGTCCATCTCACTACTGCTGAATCTTGGGCTCCCGTAGCAGGGAATTGATCCAAGAGGTGAAATCCTCAAGGATCCTACCCACATGTAGTCCTCTTGACTACAACTCAATATCGCCCCCTTTCCCTCCTAGAGATGCATGTGCACTCATGGAAAACTCATCCTCGTCAATCTTTGGTAAAGCAGCCTTAGGATCATGTTTCTCATCCTTATCCTTTTTCTTTAAAGGACACTGGGATGCAAAGTGGCCCATCTCGCCACAACCGAAACATTTCACCTTCAAATTGTCCTTCCGCTTCTGTGTTTGCTGTCCCTTCGATGCTAGAGTTGTATTTTCATCCTCCTCCATCTTTGTACCACTCCCATTGTTGCCATTGAGGTTGACCTTCACTAGGTCCCTCCTTAACTCCTCCTGTTGAAGAACCACCCACATCTCCTCCCATGAAGGTAGTTTTTCCCTTCCCAATATGCTTTGGACGAAAACTTGCCATTCATCCGAGACTCCATTCCGGGCTATCCTCACCATCGCAGTTGGCTGAGGAATGGACCCCACTGCAGCAAGCTGGTCTCTGGTGTCCTGAAGACGTTGAAGATAGAGGTTCACCCCTTGTCCTTTCTGCATCAAGGTCCGCTGCAACTTCTGCTCTAAATACATCTTCAGTTGTTCAGAAGAACCTTCATACAGTGACGACAAGGATTCCCACATCTCTCGGGCTGTATCCTTGCCCTACAATTGTGAGACCACATGATCTCGAACTCCATCGAGAATGAGCCTCTTTGCCTTCCCCTATTCGACCTTGTACTTCTTATTTTGATCATTGTCAGCAGAAACAGTTACAACTCTTTTGATGTAGGCCTCCAGATCATATTCCTCCAAAACATCTAAGATTCTGGTCTTCCATTTGACATAGTTAGAGGCTCCATCCAACCTATCCTGATTTTTGAGCCCATGCGATGCCATCTCACCCAACTATCACACTGAATCCTCTAGTCACTACTTAGCACTGCTCAACTACTTAGCAAGTGAGAAATTCGAACTTTCTGGCAAAAAGTTCTCTGAGGAGAAAAATCCTCTTTTACGTGTCTTTGTTCTTTTCCAACGGATTTTTGCCCCATCAGAAACTACGCCCTTCAAGCACTGCGTTGAGGTTCTATGTCACTCCCTCTGCCTCTGCAAACTTACGAACTGGAAATCGTACCTCTCTGTCGTGCCACTCAGAGAGAGATTTCCTCGGATCTACTTCTGGCAAGGACTGCGCAATCCCTTCAAGGGGATTCGAATTGCTGCCAAGTGCAGCTTTTGGCCTTACTGCTTAGCATTGGATCTGCTCTTCCTATTTCAAAATCAATGCTTTGATACCATGTGAAAATTCCTACACTGAAGGAACCCTTACTGCAGCAAATCTGAATCTACTTCACCTACTTGATTTTTAAATTACATTCATCAACTTATTCTTCTAAATACTGAAGCAAATTACTTCTACAGCCTACATTAATTAAATATTTGATCTCATGTAACAAAAAACAGAGCAAAGAACAAGATACATAGGGTACACTTATTTTTGGACACAATAGTCCCCATAAAAACCCAATGCAGGAAAGTTGGTGCAGTAGTTTTGAGGGTTTATTATTATACTGGAGAAATATCTGAATACAAATCTAGGATGCTCATCTAGCAATCCTTTACAGAGAAAAATACTGGCAGAAAATCTGAGTGAGTTTTACCTCACTTCACCTGGCAGAACTCTGACTGATCCAATACAACACTCGCTAACCCCAAGTATTTCTGCACTGGTCCTACATAGGCCCTGCGTCAACCTTTGAGTCTCTGCATCAGCCTTGTGTCAGCTCTCCTACCCTTTGCGTCAGCTATCCTGGTTGTTCTGGTAGTTCCCGATAATTCTGGCTGTTTCCAGCAATTCCGACTTCTGCATGACAGGTAGCTTTTCTACTCTGTGCTGGCCCTTCTGGCTCTGCGTTAGGGATGTGTGGACCTAGACTAGCCCAACATCATCTCTCCCAGCTACTGCGCTGCCTCTCTACAAGCTCTCTCCACCTCTCTGTCAGTATTCTCTGAAAAGTCCTCTCGGATTCTCACTGTGCCTCTGTTGCTGAATGATCACCTAGTTCGAATTTCTCAGCTTCCTAGCCCTAGAAATCAAACCGCAGATCAATTCGTTCTCTCCATGTGTGTTTCTAAATTAACCCCAAGCCTCCATTTTATACTTTTCTTGTTGACTCTTCAACGACCAAGATTAAGTCTCTAATCAACAGCTAAGATTAAAATATGACTTGATCTGCCTTCTAAATCATTCTCACCCACATTTTGATTATTACCCGTTAATATTTTAATTTCCCTAAGTTTAGACTTAGGAACTCCATTAAAAATATTAATTATTTTAATAAAATACAATCCAAGTGAAATTTTACCAAACGATTTATGGGTTCTTTAGAACTCAAGTGCCTTAGCCTCCCCACTAATTTTCAAGGCTAGAGCACTTCCAATGCTACCAAAAAACAACAAGATCTTCTAAAGAGCTCCAACAGTGGCAGCAACAGCGGATCAAAGTAGGTGAAGGACGAGGAGAATTTGGCCCTCACATCTAAGGGTCCTAGTTAGGGACAAGGGGAGCAGAGGAAGAAGAAGGACCTATCAAAGGTCAAGTGTTTAGATGTGGTGAACTTGGTCATTAGAATACCCAGTGTCTTATCAAGAAGTAGGACATGGAGGAGAAGCAGGACCAGCAAGCAGCTTCAACAGAGATTGATAGTCTTCCTCCAGACTGGAGGAAGACTTCGCTATGTTTGCCGATATACCTCCAGGAATGAGGTGGGGTGACTTGGTGCTGTAGCACCAGAGTGCTATAGATGAGCACGATCCTTGAGGAGTCCACCTCATGGATCAATAACTTGCTACAAGGGGCCCACAGTATTCAATAGCAGGATGGATCAGTGACAGTTGATGTAGTCAGATGCTAGAGTGACAGTTGCAAAGACTAGTAGCAGTTAGATGTTGGGGAGCACAGTGCATAGCTGGCAGCAGTGCATTTAGCACAGTGCAGAGTCAGAAACAGTGAAAATTTCGTAATATTCGTAGGGAAAATTTACAATAAATATGCAAAGCAAACATAGACAAAAGCCATCAAACAATAAGCACACAATCAGACCAAGAAACTGCACCAAAAACAAAGTTGTTGAGCCATTTTATTGATAAATAAAGGGTGTACAATATGGTGCGACAAGGAATGCACTTAGGCTTGCTCAAGGCAAGCTAACAAAGCCCCAAGTGATAGATAAGTCACCCCTCTCCAATCTGCTGCTACGCTGCTCTAGCTCTACGCTAAAGATGCCCAGAAATACATTGATGGCTGAATAGAACTGCTACTAGGGCCCTCTCCGGTGATCAGAAACTTTTGGGAAATTAATCACGGCCTCTCCACCAAATACCCAGAATAACTCACGAAGGATTTTGCCAATGGTTGACCTTGGAAATTTGGCCCTATTTTCCCTCAATGGCTCAGCTTTTGGGTGATTCGACCCACCAGTAAATCCTGCTGAAAATGACCTCCAAAATAGCTGTTATCCTCACCAAAATACTTCGCCGACCTTCTCCCCAAGTTTCAGCCTCAACCACACCTCACTCCTCAACCTCCCAGAGTGCCTCCCCCAACTCGCTTAGCCTGCAACTGCAAGAAAAATGACATCCCTACTGACTCTGCCTCTGGGAGAAATTCACTTGGCCTTCTAGAGAATTTCCAGACCAAAAACTACTGAATTTATCTCTTTCAGCAAAATCAATCTCCCTCTGAAGCCTTTTGCGTTGCCTCTACGCAGCTCCACTGGGAAATACAGCCCTTCTGTTGCTAACTCTCTGGATATGGAAAAACTTTCCTCCATACTCACTATCCATGCCCCTCTCTGTCTCTGCTTCCTTCTCTAGCTTGAACTCTTCTAACTACTGCCTCTAGAAAATCGAACTCTCCAAAGAAATCAATCTTTGTGTATCTGTTCTCCATCTACCCATCAACTTCTTCTTATAATCTTTTGTTGGGACTCCAATGGCCAAGATTAAATCTCAATCGATGGCTAGAATTATTTCCCTGTCGATCCATGTGAGTTTCTAGATGATTCACACCTTATCGCAATTAATTATGATTAATTAACCCATTTTCCTAAGTTTAGACCTATGAAATATTTAAAAATAGGCTAATAATCTAATTGAGACACTTCTAGGTGGAATTACCAGAAACAATTTCTGGGTAATGGGGAACTACTGTGTTTTAGCCTCTCCACAAAGTTTCGAGACTAGAACACCTCCGATGCTACAAAAAATAACAAAGAATTCACACTTCAACTTTGGGGGTATATCTGGGAGAAAAAAACTCAACTAATTATTCAGCGTTGAAAAGCACAAATAATTAGTTAAGTGAAAAAAACTCCCTAGAGTGGACTCACTTGATAGTAAATTCCCAAGCTACCTAGGCTTGTCACATAGCTTTGCTCATCATGTTAGTATCATGTTTACAATATCCCTATAGGGTTGTGGAATCTAAGTACAAAACGAAGAGAGAGAGAGAGAAGGAAGGGGATTAAAATCCCTGATGAAATCTGGAACTCTGAATGCTATGGAAGTGTTGGCATGCTCTGAAATGTACTTTGGGCATGGAGTCCTCAAAAATTCTTCAAATGCAACTTTAGTGGTCAACACTATTAGTAATAACATCTCTTTCTTCCTTTAATTATTCACCTCATTTTCTCATTCCATTTGTCTTTCTACTATACTACAACATTTGTTTTGTTAACACTCACTCTTCATATCACCTTGAGCCTGCATTTCTTAGCCTTAGCAATCATAACTTAGGCAATCTCCCCTGGTTCTTGAGGAGAGTCCGCCTAAAGTGAGGGGGACAGCTGTTGTGGTGACAGTGGGCAGCCTTATCTGAGTTCCCCTAGGATGCACTTTGTGTTTTAAGACTTTATGACTTTGAGTGCAGGTTTGGGAGATAACAATCAGCATATCTAAAACTGTTTATGAAGCACTCGTAATTAAAAGCTAGAAATAACAATGACGAAGCAAATTTGGTTTAGATGCAAAGTACAGCCCAACAACTTCATTGCATGAAGACACGAGTTGCATGCCCATGTAATCATATCCAGACTGATGATGTGTGTGTTTGTGAAGGACATTCATCCCCCAGATTAATAGATAAAAAGTTCTCTTAAAAATACTACATATAAATACCTGAGCAAGGAAACCTCCAATTGCTGGACCAATGATCAAACCTACTCCCCATGTAGTATTGACCTAAAAAATATTTAAAGATAAATGTTACTATAATACACAAAACAAGTTTTTTTGTAGCTACTAAAGGATATCAATAAGTACTTTTTGCATCTAAAATTTTTACCATACAACCATGTGAACAAGCATCTGGTGGGTTCAATCAAATATTACATCATAACTAAGGCACAATAAAAAGAAAGAGGGAAAGGTCGATACAACTGATAAGCACAAAGCTTGCTGTTCATCCCTACAGATTTCTGATGCATATGCCTGTGAAACAACCATGTCAAAATGTCAAAGACTACATATGAATGAGATATATTTAATACAGCTATGGCAGACAATTTATCTAGTTCTTAAGTCTGCAGTTGCACACATTAAAATGAATTTTTTGTATTAATGCAAGATTGGTCATTGCATAAAGGAACACATGCTTATCTGCCAATGTTTACTTTTATCTTAGAAATATTATTTTATACGATCTTAATCCTACCACTACACTCCATATAAGGTCAGCAATCCAAAGTTGATCTTACCTTTACTGTGCCAAGAAGGCCATTGAAATTTCCAAGAAGAAATCTTGTTGACATAGCCATCCATAGATTAATGCTCATTCCAAAAAGGGTATTGAATACAACTCTGCAAAATTCAATGTACCTGTTATATGAAAGTGTAAAATGGTCCACTTGTAAGAAGACAATCTTAAACTCTTTTACCTCCTAAAAAAATATTTTTTCAATATGCCAACAGCCAAAATATATGATTTCTCATAAAAAATAAACAAGGTTGTGCATATTGTGTTAGAGAATAAAGGGAACAGAGTTAATCCCACTGACACTGAAGAGACACCAATGATCATAACAGGTTTGCGCCCATATTTGTCTGCTGCCATTCCCCAAAGAACAGAAGTCAAAAAGCGGCCACACATGAAGGATGATCCTGCAGACAAACAGAAGCCAAAACAACAACTCTTAAAACTCATATATGACTTCTAACCAAACTTGGGTGTATAATTCTAAATGCATTTTAAGCCAAAAAAATATAAGCGAGGTTTTTAGAGCTGACCTATACAACCTGCATAATACCCAATATCTTTAGTCTTTCCAATACGGAAATCCCTTACCTGCAGAACAAGCACTTTTCAGAAGGATAGCTTTGGTGAAGCTATTTGACCCTATTTATGCCAAAAAAAATAAAGAATTATGCTTGGGAAAAATGCACTTATACAATATCTCATGACCTTTATATTCCGTTTTCCTGTTCTCTTTGGGCCATGTTACCCCTCATTTCAGCAGGGGTACCTATATGTGTTTCTTTTTATTTGACAGCACCATTGTAAGCTCAGAGAATGCAAGTCATAGCCTTGTACGCCACATGATGTTTTGTTTGTGTTGTCCTAGGCCTATTATGATCAGACATGCCCAATCTGTTTACACTCCAGTCTTAGGTCCTTTTGTCCTGTATAGGATTGTAAGGCTAAAGGTCGACCTACTTGGACACATGGTTTAGAGGAGCCCTTGGTTTTGACTGCTAGGTTAGGACTGGTCTATGTATTAAGTAGAACACTGTGTCGTATATGGGACCGTCGATGCATATTACATCACAACCGATTATAATTCCGAGGCCTGAAAAGGCTCCACGTAAGTGAGACTTTACAATCAAAACTAAAATGTTACGTTTGCTTGAACTACGTATGTGCGCCTGCATTCACTAGCAACAAAGGTTCTATGACTATTTGTAAAAATGGTATTTCTGTAAAATGTTCAATACGTTTTTCAAACTTAAATACAAAAGGAATACTAACTATAAAACTAATACAGAAGGAAGTACAGCAATTTTCCATTATTTTCATAGAAAATAAATTGCTAATTGATCAAGATTTTGTATTGAACCAAACAACATACCATGTAATAGCTGAATGAATACAGGGAAGAGATCGGAAGAGCTGGAACACGCAACCAATACCACAAATGTCAGTATTCACGTCATCATATTTCAGTACTCACACTGACGAAAATTTTAGCATATATTTTTCACTTTGAGTTAAGGTGATGAAAATTTTAAAAAATTGAAATTTTGGACTTCATACAATCCAACAGGACCAATAATAACTATATCTTCTTGAAAGAGGCTAAAAGACACGAATACTTTCGCCACAACATTGTAGCCTAAATGTTCAGTAGGAAATCAAGTTCTTATACATAAAACAATCGGGCACCATTTGAAGATGAAAATTCACAATAAATAAAAATATTTATTTCAATGACCGATAAACTAGTACTTGTACTAGATGTTGTAAAGGAAATGAGGTAAGACATAAATTCAAGAAATAGGTAAGACTTAGATGACAATAGATAAGCTCAATAAAACGATATTAATTCATAAACAACATGATGACTATCTTTCCAAATCTAAATTTGCATTACAACCTTACAAATTTCACACACCATCACCTATTACATGAAAATGAGCCAGACATCAGCGCCCAATTATTCATAACATTTGGTGTAAAATATCCAACTTTGATGGCAAACTAGTGCAGTGAAGTTGATAATGTTCAATGTCTATCTCTTTTACCACTTCAACAATGAAATTCTAAAGAAACATTTTGATTTGCACTGATAATAGCAACAAACTATTTTAGTATTTGGCATTGCGCCCTCAACAGTACAGGATTTACATCTCATGGTGGCCAAAAATATAATGTGTATTATAACTTCTTGTATATAACAATTACAAGAGACCATTGCTACAATCCAATAGTTGAAGATGTATTATTCACACAATCCAATATAGATCTTTACTTCCAATTCTCCTTTAGAAGTTGTTATTGAGTTACAATTAGTCATGGATAATATAATGTTATATAGATATTTTGGGTTGACAATTTATTCAACTGGAGAGTATAATGCTATATAGATATTTTTGGTTTGATAATTTATTTTCAACTTAATATTTTAGGTTGATAATTAAAAAAAAAAAAACATACTTGACATTTTATCATTAAAAACATCTTATGCATTTTACATATTTATTCTTAAATCTTTTAATTGAAACATTTTCTAACATGAATCATATCCCTTAAAATAAAAAAATTTAAAACAAAAGAAAAATTTAAAAGTGGACAACATTGTACTGTGATCATCCTTTTATTTTTATTTTTAATATAAATTGTAATTTTATCATTATAAATAATTAAAATTTTTAACTTGAAATTATTTTGAAAAATATTGTGCGTGAAATATTTCATATTTGATTCAAAATCTATTTTCAAATCCATTTTTTATGAAGGATATGTCATATTGAAGGTTTATTCAAAGTTTTTTCCAAAATGACAAATTTGAAATTTGAAAGATATTGTGCTCATTCAAAATCTATTTTCAAATCCATTTTTTATGAAATATATGTCATATTGAAGGTTTATCCAAAAAAAATTCCAAAATGCCAAATTTAAAATTTACCATTGGATGAAAAAGCCGAGAGCCGAGACATGAAACAGTTGTTTAGAAAAATAAATTAAATACATTTAGTGAGTAATACAATTATTAACCATATTAGAACATGGTCTTCATAAACTTTATCCAAAAGTAAGTCAATTACATTACATATTTTTTGTTCCTTTCTACCACTAATTTTTGTATTAATACAAAAAAATGCTTGAATACTTACAAAATTTTGCTTTTACATTATACGGGGAAAAATAAAAATGCAAAAAATGCTTGCAAAGCCCATTTTCAACCTTAAGGAATGTTGTCCCGTGGAACGACTGAAGGGTCCATTGAAGAGAACCCATCGTTCTTTCCGTCCAAATTAAAAACCAAAACCCAAAAATGCAATACAGTACAGTAGAGTAGAATGATTTTAAGTAGACTGTGAATAAAGGTGTTGGACTGGAAAAAGAAAGCGAGTTTGAAAATACCAAGAGGAGATTGTCCGCTTATTAAGTTTCCCGTGACAGAACATCAACAAACCTAGCCCATTTGTATCGGATAGACCGACTGAGCTTATACATATCACTATCGAAGAAAAAACAAAGAATTTTTCGGGTAGTTCCAGACTCTGTAACCAAACCTCGCATAATGCTCAGATCTCACAAATGGATTGCGGTAGATTGAATTCAAACTTTCGAGTGCAATTGAAACTCTCCTAATTCTTGAAAACACTAATGAAAATTGTAGGAGCGACCACTTTATTTAGAGCGCAAGGAAAGGGAGTTACTCAAGATTCGATTAAGGGATCTAATGGTAGAAAAATTCTTAATAGTCTAACCATGGATCTGATAGTGCAGAGAGTGACAGAGTGGCAGCTAGGATAATAAATAGTTGCTCATGACATGTCATTTCTAGCTTTTCAAGGCTACATTGAGTAACAATAACGGAAAGATGCCATTGACTAAGCCAAGTTTGGTTATTGGCCACTTCGTTTAGCTTTCTTTTAACCGTAAATTTCAATGCCTAAAGACCGTGCGGTCTTCAGCTGAGAAGAAATGCTCAGAAGTGAAGAAATCTCGAGTAGAGAATCCAACTTCATATCACAAATCTTAGCATAGGATTTTAGAGGCATTAGAGGTGGTGTGTAAGCAGTTTAGTAACAGAACTTGAACATATTAAATTAAAGTTACTTGAATAAGTTTATGAGAATATTAGTTATAAACAAGTTCTTCAGCCTTAGAGTAGAATATGTTTTATTAATGTTTTATATATGTAACTTATGAGACACTTCATAGGTTGTGTTGTAGCGGCTACAACCATCCTCCAAAATTTTGCCTTAACTTCATTTTGGAACCTCCCTACATGTCTTGCACTATCAAGTACATAGGCTTTAGCTAAGTTTCAGTGACTCAACAGCCTGTGCATGTCATATTGTTTGTCTCCCACTCACAGGCTGTCATTCCAGACTTAGGCAATTTTCTGGCTAAGATGCTCCCCCTAAAAATTGTGCAATTCTGGAGGGGAACCAACCTTCCCTCCAGAAATTGCGCAATCCTGTTGGGCTGCCTATAGAGCTCCAGAATTGTGCAATTCAGCTAGGCAGCCCTCCCTCAAAAAATTGCGCAATCCAGCCTAACACTGGGCTTTAGTTCAGAAATTACGCAATTTTGGGAGGTAATGACCTTCTAGCCCCAAAAATTGCGCAATGCCTAACGGACAACCAACCTTGCTCAGCCCAAAAACTGCGCAAATTTCATCCCCAAGGTTGCAGGCTGTTGCATGTGCTATCAAGTTGACCGGTTCCCTCCAGCACTGAGCAAGGATGGTTTGCATGCATGGCTTGTTTTTCCCAAAAAATAAAAAAAGCAAAGCATCCCTAGATTTTAGGATCTATTTTTAACAGCTGGAAGTTACATGAAAAGATCGTTTTAGAAACCTCCCGCCAAGTGTCGCTTTTTCCTAGATTTGTGGCATGTGCGTCATAACTTCAATCTTATCAAAACTCATTTGTCAGATGCTGCAAAGCTCATTCCTCACATCGATCTTGCAGCTCTGACATCCCACATCGCATCTAGGAGTCTTCAACACATTCATCTCAACATTTTCAGAGTAAGTCTGCTTTTCATGTCTTGTGTTGCATTTCTGTCACTTTTTGTATTTCACTGTGTAAGTGTTGTCAACTTGATTTCAATGAACGCTTGTTATCGTTTTGATGCATGTTAGTTTGTAAAAGCACTCTTTCAGTTTTTCTTTGTATCTCACTGCTGTCGCATACATGATATGGTTTCTGCACTGACGGTCGTCGTCGCGGCAACTTGCTTCACATGCATGCTTGCTTTCCTATTTTCTTAATCCAACACTCATTGTTTGCATGCATGATCATTCACTCTTGTTTGCACTCAGCTTCGCCATGCATTCAGACTTCTCATGTTTCCAATCGCTCGTCCGCGGGTCTAGGCTGCCTTGGCCTAGAACCTGCCTTGCCCAGCTAGCAAATGCGCATTTCTGGAAGTGCGTAAATCTGGCCCAGCACTAGCCTTCAGGGTTGCATTGCACAATTTTGGGAGGCAGTGTGTTAAATTATGGTATGTTCTATGCTTATAACAGTTTACTTCTTTTTCTTATTATATTCCACAGATTAGCGATCACATGTACATAAAGTAAAGTACAGATAAAACATTAAACGATCGACAGAAAACAAGCCAAGACAAGAGACACAAGATGTGGCGGCTAGCCAAGGACAAACCCCACAATGTGTGGGATAACCCTTTGATCAAATCTTATTTTATCTTCAATAATTCAGCAGAGAGAAATAGGACAGTAAATCTGATTTATATCAGCAGTAGCAAACCCTAGATCAACAACATTAGCATTAGCGGCTTCACCGTCAAACTAGGGCAGACGATATCTCACAAACCGACCGTCAAATCAGCTTGATTCCACCACCAAAAGTTGCGGCTTCCAGAGGAGTTTTAGATGAACCTACAGCGCAGTGCAGATGAGGAGATCTTCTAGTCCACGCAGGTCAAACTTCACTTCTATAGTTGCAGCTTTAGTTTCAGCAGCTTTCTTCAAACTAGGGCAGTCGATATCTTGCAAACTGTCCGTCGGATTGACTTGATTCCACCACCAAAAGTTGCGGCTTTCAGAGGAGATTCAGATGAACCTACAACACAGTTCAGATAAGATATTCTAGTCCACGCAGGTCAAACTTTACTTCTGCAGTTGCAGCTTCAGTTTCAACAACTTCCAACTTCACATGTGTGAGAGAGAGATCCTTTTCTACGCAGTAGAAAAAAGACTCTTTTCTGTGCAGTAGAGAGAGAGAGATGTGATGAGATGAGTGAGTCCAAATGAGGAAAATTCCTCCTATATTTATAAACAACGTTGGTGTTTGAATAGATGCAACTGTTGGGCTTCTGAGCCTACAAACTTGTAGGTCGACTTGATAATAATTCCATAATCAAAATAGATTCATATCTCAATGAATACTTATCGGAATCGGATGATCTTTATATCAATCCTACACCTCTCGACGAGAGGAATCTAGTAAAAATATAATCAGCCATGAATAAAATGACCCACATGAAGTTTTTCTCTGGTTGCCAATTTTAACACTCCCTCTCAACTAGGGAGAACTTCATCTGCAATCTGTCTATCGATCATTACTATTCATCCATCAAATGCATTGCCCTGTACAGCATGACCCTTGCCCTGCTCTGCGCTATTCTGCCTGTTCTACTTTGTCTTGTTCTGCGCTGTACTGATCTATATGGCTCTATTATGCGCTGCTCTGCTTTGTTCTGTTCTGCTTTGCTTTTGTCCGAATTATGAAGAAGAAGAAATAATCAAGGATGTATCACACTGACTCAAAGTCAGTTGCAGAGTATGTAGCACTGGTCCCAGACCAGTCTCAACCAACCCGAAGTCAGCGTCATAGTGAGTACAACTCCACTAGTCCCAGACCAGTATCATCCTCCACTGACTCAAACTCAGTCTCAGAGTGCGTACCACTGGTCCCAAACCAGTCTCAACCGACCCGAAGTCAGCTTCATAATAAGTACCACTCTCACTGGTCCCAGACCAGTACTGCACTGACAGGAAGTCAGTCTCAGAATATGTACCACTGGTCCCAAACCAGTCTCAACTGACCCGAAGTCAGTGTCATAGTATGGCACAACTCCTACCACTGGTCCCAGATCAATGGGGGTCATCCTAGCGTAGGGAGTATGGTAGATACAACGATGCGTCAATCGGTACTACTATGGTCCCTAATTTCATTTCCCTACTCATTAATCAGATGAGAGGTACTTCCCATGAGTCCCAGACTGCATGGGTAGGATGCCTTGATAGGAGAACTAATCAATCCTATCCTCACAGGAGAACACATCAATCCTGCTACAATCGCCATGGAGAACACATCAATCTAGGCCGCCATGGAGACACATCAATCCAGGCCTCACAGGGAACACATAATCCTGCTACATCGCCATGGAAAACACCTCAATCCAGGCCTCACTGAAGAACACATCAATCCTTCTACATCGCCATAGAGAACATCAATCTAGGCCTCACAGGAGAACACAT
>APFE030835464.1:0-16514 GCA_000404065.3 Pinus taeda | reverse complement strand
CCAATCTAGTGAGGCTCAACCAAATATGAGCTCACAATGCTAACTGCAAAACATATGTTCAGACGGAGGTTCACCAAGAACATCAACGCGAATGAGTTGTTGAAACTCAGAGGCATTTCCCAAATCTGGTCCGACATCACTACCATATAACTTTCGAAAGTTAAGATCCTCGAAGTAGTCACAGGCTTGCAGCACATCATACCAAATCTTTTCTGAATCTTCACAACATATTTTCCTTGAGATAAGAAAATTTTCCTTGGTTTCTGCCACACTTCAAGTCCTTAGTTCTCCATTTCAAATTCAGAAGCCAACTCCCTCTTACATTTGTGAATGAGAGGGTATGCACCTGTTAGAAAGAGGTCATCCACGTATAGCACCAGTCTAAGAGATTTGTCATCTTCAACCTTAAAGTAAAGGTTAGGATCGGCTTCACTTCTAGTGAATCCCAGCTTCATCAAGTAGCTATCGATCCTCTCATACCATGCTCGGGGTGCTTGCTTCAGCCCATAGAGAGCCTTCTTCAACCTGCATACATGAGATTTTCAATCATAAATCTTAAATCCTTCGGGTTGCTCTACATAAACCTCTTCTTTGATCGAACCGTGCAAGAATGCAGTCTTGACATCCATCTGATGTAGGTTCCATCCTTGTGAAGCCACAAGGGCTATGATCAAGCGGATGGTCGTATATCTGGAAACAGGTGCAAATATCATAGTCTATACCTTCCTTTTGGGAGAAACCACGAGCAACAAAATGAGCCTTATACTTTTCTGTACTTCCATTTGTTGCATGCTTTATCTTGCAAAGCCATTTAGAAGTGACAATTGTCTTGCCCTGGGGTTTGGGAACTACTTCCTATACAACATTCTCCACAATAGAATCATATTCTATGGTCATAGCATCCTTCCATACTTGATGCTTGACGACATCTGAGAATGATGAAGGCTCATTTTGTATGATCGTGCTCATGATGGTCAAGTATCCCTGATACCTGTTAGGTTTCTTACTTTGACGGAAGGTTCCTCGGGGTGCAACATTGCCTTCAGCATCATCAAGTAACCCCCTAAGCCATGAAGGCCTCTTCCTAGAAGAGGAAGGCTCAGGTGGATAAATAGGATCCATGGGTTCCTCCAAATCAGGCATTGTTACATCATCTACCCATAGAGACAGCGTCCACAATCGTACAGTTCTTCCTTTCCACCACACCATTCTGCTCAGGAGTATGTGGTGTAGTAGTCTCCCTCTTAATGCCAGCCTCAGATATGCCTGAGTGAACCAACTGTAATATATCAGAGGTCTTGCTTTGGATTGAGGGGAATGGTCCCCTTTTGAGCTTTCCTTCGGCACATCCTGGACATACACCTTCTTTCTCTACTCAGAATTCAGGCATCCCTGTCACCATTTGTCTTACACCGAGTAGAGCTTTATAATGAAGGTGGGCAAACCTCCGATGCCAAATTTCGGAATAAAGAGATGTGTTATAAGACATGACACCTAGCGGACTTCCATTGACTTGATATAATGAATCAACACGAAACCCAAGAGTATAGGCATCTTTAACATTATTTTTCGATACACGTACCTTGCCATCGTTGAAGGTTACCTTGTAGCCTTTGTCTTCCATTGTCGAGATGGACACCAGGTTCTTTCGGAGGTCAGGTGCATTTAATATACCCTGGAATTTCTAGCCTTCTTGAATGCTTGTCCTCTTCCTTGATTCCCAGCTCTCCTCTTACCTTTGCTATTGAATTTTTCATTCATTTGATTGCCATCAGAGGGATTTTGATCATCATCCCGGTGCGAGTCCTTTCTATCAGGGCACTCCCTTGCATAGTGACCTACTTTATTGCAAATGTAACATCGTCCTTTTCTTCCACCCTTAGGGCCAACCTTTCCTTTTGATTTAGTCCCAAAATTATTTCTTTTCTTAGCATGAGAAGAAAAGATAGCAGGAGGACCTTTAGGCATGGGCATTTCTTGCTCTTTTACCCTTGTTTCTTCTTGAATGCATCTAGCCATTAATTCCTCGAAACCAGGAATTACATTATTGTTCAGAAGAGTAGTCCTGAACACGTACCATTCGGATGGTAATCCTCCAAGAGTTGTGAGTGCCATTTCTCTGTCAGTGATAGTCTCCCCAATAAATAGGAGATCGTTCTTGATTTCGGTGATTCTTAAGAAGTATGCTTGCATACTCTCATTTTTACCCTTCTTGATTTCCCTCAACTTATTTCTAAACAAAACTTGATTTGCATCATTAACTTTAAATAAACTCACCAGTCTATCGTAGATTTCCTTGGAGGTGTCTAGTTCAAAGATGTAGGCCACCAAGTGCTTGTCGATAGAGTCCCGGATGATCTTCTTCGCTTTAAATTCTCCATTCTTCCATTTGTTCCTGGCAGCAGGAGGTGCATTTGATGGAAGCTCAACAATATTGCCTCTCACATGATCCAACACTCCTTGATCCTCAAGGGTTAGATCGATAGACATCTTCCATCTGTGATAGTCAGCTTTCTCACGGAGCTTGTCTTCGGCAGGAAAGAGTGTTGAGGACCCCATCGTTCTTTTAGGATAGCCTTGCTAATCTTCTCTTTGGTGATTGCTCTTGCTCTTGCTCGGGCATTGTCTTCACCTCAGCTCTGATACCATGTTAAGTTATGGTATGTTTTATGCTTATAACAGTTTACTTCTTTTTCTTATTATATTCCACAGATTAGCAATCACATATACATAAAGTAAAGTGCAGATAGAACATCAAACGATCGACAGAAAACAAGCCAAGACAAGAGACACAAGATGTGATGGCTAGCCAGGGACAAACCCCACAATGTGTGGGGAAACCCTTTGATCAAATCTTCTTTTATCTTCAATAATTCAGCAGAGAGAAATAGTACAATAAATCTTATTTATATCAGCAGTAACAAACCCTAGATCAGCAACATCAGCATCAGCATTAGCGGCTTCATCGTCAAACTAGGGCAGAGGATATCTCACAAACCGACTGTCGGATCGGCTTGATTCCACCACCAAAAGTTGCGGCTTCCAGAGGAGGTTCAGATGAACCTACAGCGCAATTCAAATGAGGAGATCCTCTAGTCCACGCAAGTCAAACTTCACTTCTGCAGTTGCAGCTTCAGTTTCAGCAGCTTCTTTCAAACTAGGGCAGTGGATATCTTGCAAACTGTCCATCGGATTGACTTGATTCCACCACCAAAAGTTGCGGCTTTCAGAGGAGGTTCAGATGAACCTACAGCACAGTTCAGATGAAGAAATCTTCTGATTCACGCAGGTCAAACTTTACTTCTGCAATTGCAGTTTTAGTTTCAGCAGCTTCCGGTTTCACATGTGTGAGAGAGATACCATTTTCTGCGCAGTAGAGAAGAGACTCTTTTCTACGCAGTAGAGAGAGAGAGATGTGATGAGACGAGTGAGTCAAAATGAGGAAAAGTCCTCTTATATTTATACACAATATTGGTGTTTGAATAGATGCAACTCTTGGGCTTCTGAGCCTACATGAGTTGTAGGTCGGCTTGATAATAATTCCATAATCAAAATAAATTCGCATCTCCATAAATACTTATCGGAATCGGATGATCTTTATATCAATCCTACACCTCTCGATGAGAGGAATCTAATAAAAATATTATCAGCCATGAATAAGATGACCCACATGAAGTTTTGCCCTAGTTTCCAATTTTAACACAGTGCCTCGCTGGCCCCAGAAATTGTGCAATGTAGTTCGCTGGTTTGCATGTCACTGCTGACTAAAAATGTACATTATGCAGTTTCGGTCTTCAGCGGGCCAGGTTGGACTATGCATTCGCAGTTCTAGCAATCAGTCAACGTCCTGACAGCCTAGACTGTGCCTTGCACAATTTTGGCAGTCAATCACCCAGCGTCCGGGTGAAAATTACGTAATATTCACAGACAGTCACATAGGTATGTTACATGTCAGTCCTCCATTTGGTTTTGGTTTCAACTGACAGATTGCTTGCCATGAGTGTCGCTATGTCTCTAGGTATCCCAGGTGTTTGTCTGCCTCTCAGCAATACAAGTACATTTCCCTCCCAAAGAGAAGGGTCTAAGGACACCATCGAGAGTGCAACTGGAGATGAAATTGAGCGAGTGTCTATGAGCTTGCCTATCTATGAAGACACCAAGTTGTTCATAGACAAGGAAATCAAGATGAAATGGTAGCGACATTGCAACGAGCAACACCATCAGCAGCAGCAGAAGGTAGCATACCTGCGCGCAACAAAGGCAAGAGGAAGGTTGTCGACAGTGCAAAGGCGGAGCAAAACTGCAAGTTCAAAGCATATCCACTTGTGATGAAAGCAGCTTTGGAGGTTGAGGTTAAGAGGCGATGGCGCGGCAAGAGGATCGCGCAAAGGCAAAGAGAGAAACAGAGGATGAAGGAAAAAGAGAAGGGGTTGCAGGAGTTGAAGCAACAACTCAGAGGAAAAAAGGAGTTGCGCAAAAGAGAGAAGGAAGCGCAGCAGGAACAAGTACAGCAAGAGGCACAACATGCACAATTTGATGAAATTGCGCCCATACAGGTTATAGACCCACCCTAGCATCTAGCACGAGCAGATAGGGTGAGCAGTGTTGTCGATCACATGCACGAGTGTTTAAGAGCATGTCATTGTGCGCACGCATGAGACCCCATCCATTGGCACACTCATCGAGGTGAAAACAAAGAACCAAGTCCGACTGAAGCTGGACATGTACTTCGATGAGTTGATGCACATAGCCACCAACACATACTTGG
Organism: Pinus taeda; assembly: GCA_000404065.3. Lineage (NCBI taxonomy): Eukaryota > Viridiplantae > Streptophyta > Pinopsida > Pinales > Pinaceae > Pinus > Pinus taeda. The sequence goes on along the minus strand of APFE030835464.1, from coordinate 11,746 downwards.
AGATCAGCGCAGACACTATGCATCAGTATGTTGATGGTTCGGCTGCACTCAAGACTATGATGCGCATTTTATTAGACGAGTTGGACAAAGGAACCAAATTAGTGTACTAGGATGCAACGAAGGCAAGAGTTCGCTTCCAGAAAGATGTCACCACAAAGTACACGGACACCATCACGGGCTACCGAGCTTGGCATCGGTTCGTCACCGTCGATCATCACAAGGATGTCGAAGAGTTGGCATTCCCACAGTTGTCTGAGTCTTAGTGATGTCTTGCATGGCTTACTCAAGCCTATTTTGTCTCACATGGGTACATGTGCAGATTGTAATGTAACATCTTGTAAAAATGAAAGACCAAGTGTCGATGGTTGAATGTAACAGCCTAGTAGTAGTTGAAGAGTTATGAGGGTAGGTGAAGAGTCACAAAAGGGAATGTCAAGGGTCACCCCACCCTTTGCTATTTATAGAACCTCATAACTCATTATAGAGTCTTTTGGGAGCCAAGCTTCCTATAGGTGTAGCTTAGAGAAAGTTTGGACTGTATTGTAACAAGCCTTGGCTTCTCCACAGTGCAGAGCTAGGATATCTCTTTGGAGGAGCAGGCGGCAGTGACTGTAACAATCTGTTGTCGAGACTAGTAGTTGGACTTGGTTGCATTGTATGATTGGATCTTTCACTCTTAATATAACAGAGCTAGCACGTTTCATGCATATGTTGTTATTGTATTTCAGTGATCTTGTTTACTCTAATAATATATGTAGTTGTTTTCTTACGCATGTATGTATGGACTCTTTCTATATATGTATGTATGAATCTTACTGAGATGTGTTGTTGGTTTAACCATCACTTTGGATCGTTGGTTTCCCTGCCTTCCAGCTTGTGATGTATCTTTGCTCGTGTGTTCCCTTTCAAGCTGCGTGTTTCCACAGGTTTTTAAGGGGTGCACTCATTCCCCTTTCTGTGTGTTAGAACCCTTCATGCACCTTCCTTGCCTTGTTGCGCTGGTGACACCCTTGCTACCAACAAGGACATCCTGCTTGCCTCTGCCCGCAACCACCGTCAAGGCGATACCGTACAATCCACTTCTAGGACTCCTAAACCAAATGGTTTGAGGTCTAGTTGGGACTTCTTACTGGGGAGATCCCCTGACATGTTGGTGGGTCCAGCACCATCAACATTTTGGCACTAGAAGGAGGGCCAAATGACAAGCTGAGTCCTCACAATCTGTTTTGAATCTCTGCATACTTATCATGACTAACTTCAGAGTTTCTCTTCTGGAGTGTATGTCTTATGGAAATGACTTCGAAAACATACGATGGTGGAGACTACATAGCCTTGGTTAGGCACGCAGTTGGCGTTGTAGGCTCATGCCAAAGACATGAAATCTTTGAAGATTACATGACCTGCGCGATGTTCGCCTACACGCTTCGAGGGCACCCAATGCATTGGTGTGCCATGCTGCCCGAAAAATCTATTCATTATCTTTCTCATCTGGTCGCAGAGATAGACTGTGCTTTCAATCACTTTGACCGTAAAGCACTCAACAAAGAAATTCTGAAATTACAGAAAGCCCCTGATGAATCTGTTAAACAATTTTACAAGCGCTTTTGTAATCTTGCATACCAATTTTCCGAAGATGAAATTGATTGGGAATTCCTCGATGGAAGATTTGAGTATCTTCTTCACATATCTGAAAATCTGCAATTCCTGAAATCATTCGAACCCCACTCAACATACTTCGGTGATGGAGTTGCGCAATCACAAGCAGGCACAGTTGCTGTTGCAAGTGATTGTCTGCCTTCACCTCATCGAACAAATCCACCACCACAGAGTGATTTGGGAGAACATGCACACACATCTGTTGAACTGTCATATCCTCCCACCCCACATGTTGTTAATATCTGCGTAGATTTGGCGTGCAAGCCTGTTGGTTGTCACGTCGATTCGTTCCCTCAACCTCTGTCCCCGCGTTCCACTGATCCTCCAGATTGTACTGTTTTGTGTTCTTCCGTTCCGAACTCCACACGTGTGAACGAGGATCAAGTTGTTGACGGAGTTGGTGTTGTGCAACCAACTAGCGTTATCATTCATGATGAGTGTGTGTGGGAATCTAAAGAAGAACCCGTGGTGAAGGATGACTCCCTTCCATCCGCGTCTCATCTGCTTTATCCTAACATCCCTTTTGATTCTATCACTGTCGATTTCCCCTATGAAAACTCATTTCTGGATGTTTATGCTTCCGATTGTTCATAGGACACATTGAATTTCAGTCTATCATTACATTAAGGAGAGGACACATCTTCCTCTGAAAATCCGTCCAATCTGCCGTCTGTCATTTCTGAAAACACAAAGGATGAACATCCTTGCTTCTCATCTACCCCTCTGCACGATTCATCAAATCGAGGATGCTAACGAACATCTCGAATTTTCTGATCGTGGCTGTCATGATCTTTGTACTTGTTCATTCAATCACGATGTTGATTCACTCGCTATTAATATGTCTAGTCCACTAATCTCAAATGATCTACTTATCGACGAAGTCGAAACCCCGTAGGCTTTCGAGGCACTTCAGCCCAAGCTGATGGTTATGTCAAGTCCTCGCTGTCTTGAGGTTGGTTTCACTTTTGATCAGGAAATTGTTGAAACACGCAAGGCTCCTCATCACTCTCTAATTCACATTAAAGATCAACCAAACACACAGATTTTGCTTCCTCCACTCGAATCACATGATCCCATCGCTCTTGCATTGTAGGAACCTTACGCAGCAAGCACACTTGTGCAACGTAAGTGGTCTACCTTTCTCACGTTTGCCTACATGTCACAATGAAGAGAGTGCATATGCTTAATAGCTGCACGTAGTGTAGCACAACACCATGGTAAGTCCACGGATTGCATGTCATGCTCTTTCACTCATTTCTTTTTTGTGGACGCATTTAAACTCAAAGTGTGTTTGTCTTAATTGTTATATCTTTCATGTTTGCTGGTTCGCACAATTGTGTTGTTCACGAACCATGCCTTCACCAACATGGGTCACCCAATGCGACGGTGGTTGCATTGGAAATATCACTTCACGTGATCAGGCCCATGCACTGTTAGCTTAGGAGTAGGAATAGTGTTTGCTTTATGACTTGTTGTTTGCATGCATGTTTGCTTCTTGATTTGTGTGTTTGTTTGCTTTCTTTTTTTACTCGACTTGCTTTCGTATTTGCTTCTACTCTTTGTTTGTTTGTTTGTTTGCTTGTTTACGTTCGTAGGTTAGTTTCGCATGAAACCGTGCGCGACTCTTGAAACAAGCAGGGTAGAGTACAAGATGACTTGTACAACTATCAATACTTGATTATCTGTTGTCCTGTCTCTGTATGAAGACCTTGTTGTCTTCAATCGAAGATACACCAATGGAGAATATGTTATGTTCGAAGTGAACCTTGAAGAAAACAAAACACTTGTGCACTTACTAGTATCACCTACTCTAGTCGATTGTTTTGGGTTAACCCTTTTCAGCTCAATCAAGTAGAGTAAGGTGAGGGGGGAAAACCTTAACAAGCACGTTAGAGGTTTATACAAAATGATTCTCTGAAGGAACAACATCTTCTTCTCTCAATAAGTCGGGATCCCTCTTCCGCCTCTGAAATGAGTAAGTGCTATGCATAGTTTTTGAAAAAATTGAAATAATAGAAAATTTTGAAAAAAAATGAAAAATGAATAAGGTGAAAGAAGAGAAAGGCTTCATGCGCAGAGAGGTGATGCAAGTAATTCCGCCGGGGTACTAACCAGGCTCGCTAGCAGCAGAGCAATGGTTGTGTTCCTGCGTGACTCTACCAGGGTACTGTCAAGGCTTGCTAGAAATGGAGCAACACCAGAGATGAAACTTAAACTTTGACTGTCATATTGATTGTGTACCAATATACCCCTTATCACCAATCGAAACAATTGCGTTGACTTGGCTTGGAACGTGTGCGGACCAACCAAGAGCATGGCAGATGCTACATCTTTCAATCAAGCTAGTGTGGAAACCAAGATAATCAGAGAACTAAACAATACTTCCAAAGGAGTTAGACTTTCTTTTCACGAAACAACGTCCATTCAAAGAGCTGGATTTCTACCAGTGTGTTGCCAAGTGTTGTAGCCGCTACAACCACACTCCAAAATTTTGCCTTAGCTTCATTTTGGAACCTCCCTACCAACCATCTTTAGAAGCATGTCTTGCATTGTCGAGTACATAGGCTTTAGCTTTGTTTCAGTGGCTCAACAGCCTGTGCATGTCAACTTGTTTGTCTCCCACCCGCAGGCTGTCATTCCGGAGTTAGGCAATTTTCTTGCTGAGATGCTCCCCCTGAAAATTGCGCAATTCTGGAGGGTAATCGGCCTTCCCACAGAAATTGCGCAATCCTGTTGGGCTGCCTACTGAGCTCCAGAATTGCGCAATCCAGTTAGGCAACCCTCCCTCAAAAAATTGCGCAATCCAACCCAACACTGGGCTTCAGCTCAAAAATTGCGCAATTCTAGGAGGCAGTGACCTGCTAGCCCAGAAATTGTGCAATGTATGAGGGACAGCCAGCCTTGCTCAGCCTAGAAACTGCACAAATTTCATCCCCAGACTTGCAGATTGTTGCATGTGCTGTCAGGTTGACCGGTTCCCTCTAGGACTGAGCAAGGTTGATTTGCATGCATGGCATGCTTTTCCCAAAAAAGCAAAAAAGCAAAGCATCCCTAGATTTTAGGGATCTATTTTTAGCAGCTGGAGGTTACATTCAAATATTGTTTTAGAAACTTCCCGCTAAGTGTCCATTTTTCCTAGATTTCTGGCATGCACGTCATAACCTCGATCTTATCAAAACTCATTTCTCGGATGTTGCCGAGCTCATTCCTCACATTGGTCTAGCATCCATGACATCCCACATCACATCTAGGAGTCTTTGGCACATTCAGCTCAACCTTTTCAGGGTAAGTCTGTTTTTCATGTCTTGTGCTGCGTTTCTATCGCTTTTTGTATTTCGCTTTGTGTATGTGTTGTTTTCTTGATTTCAATGAACACTTGCTGTCGTTCTGATGCATGTTAGCTTGTAGAAGCACTATTTCATTTTTTCTTTGCATCTCACTATTGTCTCATACATGACACTATTTTTGCAATGACGATCATCGTCACAGCGACTCGCTTCACACACATGCTTGCTTTCATGTTTTCTGAATCCAACACTCATTGTGTTAGGTCCCTATATTACTAGTGTAAATTGTTATTAGTAATAGTACAACCCCCTTATTATATTGTTGTGCCCATGTAGTCCCCATATTGTTATTATTGTGCCCCATAGAAGCCCACTATTGTTATTATTTGTGCCCTTACATTATTATTGTTATGTCGGCTCTGATTATGTTATGACCCCTTAGAATCCTATATATAGAAAAGAGGTCTTGTCATTTGCATCATCAAAGAATTATTCATTTGTGTAATGTAAAAGCGGTTGCCCCCTTGAAGAGGCTTATTTCTAAGGCGTTGATCTATATTTTCTATCTTTTTGTGAGCTAATTTCATAACAATTGGTACCAGAGCTTTGGATTCTAGAGTTTCGCTGCTCCAAATAGGTCATCGTGGAATTTTCACTATAACTTTTTCACTACAAAGTTTCAGAAGCTAAAACAAAAACCCGTTTGAGAGGAAATCATTCTGAACCTCGGGTCCGAATTTCAGATCTTGTCTCACTATATTTTTGGATATATGATTTGAGGAAGTTAGGGTTTTTGCAAGCTCCAAAATTCAATCTCAAACAAGTCATTGTTAAATTTTTGCTATAATTTGTTTTCTACAAAGGTTCAGACTCTGAAATTAAAACCCATTTGAGCCGCAATCATGGTGCAACTTGGCCCCAAATTTCAGATCTTCTTTTGCTATATTTTCGGAGATACAGTTCAATACATTTAGGGTTTCTGTAGGCTCCTGATTACATCCCAAACAGGTGACCTAGGGAAAATCGTCATAACTCTCGCTCGAAGAATCTGATTCAAAGTTCGTAAGAAGTGACAAAAAGAAGACAGACTATATTTTGTCGGTTATCAGTTTCAGAACCTAAGGTCGAAACAGTGACACGTGGCACGTCGTACAAATTCGCTCCACTAAACTAGTCTATAATTATGTCATCGCGGGAGATTGGACATAACTCTTTCTTCGGGAATCCAATTACGATCATACTTGCGAGGTTAGAAAGAGGACTCATAGGATTACTGCAGGACGCAATTTCAGAACTTGGAGATCTGAAATTATAAAGTTACAGTCGTTGCAAGATCGAGCTCATAAAATCAAGAAAAGGCAATATGAGGAAGTTTGATGGCAAGAATCCGGTAAATTGGATACTACAGATGGAGCAATATTTTGATCTACATGAGGTGCAACTATTACAAAAGGTAAATATTGCATCTTCATTTTTAAAACAGGATCAATTTTTATGGTATAAAGGGCTTTGTTCTCGTAAACCACTCGTTACGTGGTCAATTTTCACAGAGGAAATGATAGCACATTATGATTATACAAAAAGAAACACCTTCTTTAGCCAATTGATAAATCTCAAACAAAAGTGTTCAATGCAGAGCACATTGAGAACTTTCAAAAATTGAATATAAGGGAAAATGATATTCCAGAGAAGCAGAGGATTGATGTCTCCATAGGGACTTTAAAGGATAACATTCAACATGAGGTTTCGTCTTTGGGAACCTGATTCATTGGAGAGGGCATTCAAGTTGGCAAGAAAAGTGGAACGAAAAATTATGGCAACAAATAAGTCTACCCCTCATAACTATAAAGACGGAAGTTTTGTTTTTCATAGCCTTCCACAACCTACAAGGTTGACACCACAACAATTGGAAGAAAAAAAAGCAAAAGGGCTTTGTTACAATTGTGATAACAAACACACTAAAGGTCATAAGTGTGCTGAGAAGAAATTATTTTACATAGATTATGAAAAGGAGGAAGAAAAGCATCAATAAACATCAAAAGAAGAGGATATACACCAGGAACCAACCCCTGAGAAAGAAGAAATGAATCCGACCATATCTTGTAAAGCATTGGAAAGAATTACCACTCCTCAAACTCTCAAGATAGGAGGACATATCAAGAAGAAAAAGGTTCAAGAAGTGAAAGATCACATCGAGAAAGAAGAAATGAATCTGACCATATCTTGTAATGCATTGGTCGGAATTACCACTCCTCAAACTATCAAGATAGGTGGACATATCAAGAAGAAAAATGTTCAAGAAGTGAAAGATCACATCAAGCATCAAGAAATGAATCTAACCATATCTTGTAATGCATTGGAAAAAATTACCACTCCTCAAACCCTCAAGATAGAAGGACATATCAAGAAGAAAAAGGTTCAAGCAGTGAAAGATCAAATCGAGCATCAACAACAAGTTCTCCAACTTTTAAAGGATAACACCACTTTGGTGCAGAATCGAATGAAACAAGAGGGAGATCAACATAGCAATGAAAGAAGTTTTGATGTAGGCGATTGGGTATTTTTATGGCTACATCTAAAGCAAGCTATTCATGAGAAGGAAAATGTTGGCAATAATACACGCACTTAAGAAATTGCGACCTTACCTAATGGGAAGAAACTTCAAGGTAAAAATGGATCATGATAGTCTGAAATACCTTTTAGAACAAAGATTATCTTTAGAAGAACAAAAAAAATGGGTCACAAATATGTTGGATTATGACTTCGAAATCATCTACAAAAAGGGGAAGCAAAAAATTGTTGCAAATGCACTCTCAAGAAAGGATGAGGATGTGGAAACATTGTTTTGTGCTATTTCTATTATCCAACCAGGTTGGATAAACGAAGCAAGGGATGAATGGAAGAAGGACGAAGAAGTGTGGCCACTCATTCAAAAGTTGCAGAAGATCCCAGTTCAAACAATATTGCCAGAACTTGACAAGGAAGGAAAAAATTCATATTGGAACCTAGAGAAGTCACCAGACACAAGGAACCCGAACAGCTACGAAAAAATCGATCAATTTTCAGATGTATCTCATTAAGTGAAGACTTACCCGCTGAAGATTCCCATTGAGGACCAGAATTTATTACAGAAGCATCAAGAACACTCAAGCGTTGAGGACAACATTTTTTGAAGGCGAGGGGCATGTTTAGGTCCCTATACTACTAGTGTAACCCCTTATTTGTTATTAGTACAACCCCCTTATTATATTGTGTGCCCATGTAGTCCCCATTATTGTTATTATTGATACCCATAGAGCCCCATATTGTTATTATTGTGCCCTTACATTATTTATTTGTTATGTTGGGATCTGATTATATTATGACCCCCTTTAGACTCCTATATAGTAGAAAGGAGGTCTTGTCATTTGTTATCATCGAAGAATTGTTCATTGTGTTAATGTAAAAGAGGTTTCCCCCTTCCAAAGAGGCTATTTATTAAGGCGTTTGACTATTCTTGTCCTATCTTTTTGTGAACTGGTTCATAAACACATGTTTGCATTGCATGATCATTTCGCTCTTGTTTGCACTCGGCTTCGCCATTGCATTCAGACTATCATGTTTCCAATCGCCCCATGGCGGTGTCTGAGGCCCTTGGTCCAAACCCTGCTTGCCCGACTAGCAAATGCGCATTTCTGAAGCGAAGACGGGCTTTGCCTTCCTCCAAAAAATTGCACAAATCTGGCCCAGAACTGGCCTCTAGGCTTGCATTGCACAATTTTGGGAGGCAGTGCCTCACTGACCCCAGAAATTGCACAATGCAGTTCACTGGTTTGCATGTCATTATTGACTGAAATTGCGCATTGCGCAGTTTTAGTCATCAGCAGGCCAAGATGGACTGCGCATTATGCAGTTCCAAGAGTCAATCAACCTCCTGACAGCCCGGACTGTGCCTTGTGCAGTTTTGGCAGTCAGTCACCCAATCTCTTGGTGAAAATTGCGTAATCTTCACAAATAGTCACAAAGGTATGTTGCATGTCAATCCTCCATTTGGTTTTGGTTTCAACTGACACATTGCTTACCATGAGTGTTGCTATGTCTCCAGGTACCATAGGTGTTCATCTGCTTCTCAGCACTATAGGTACATTGGCTTCCCAGAGAGCAGGGTCAAAGGACACCATTGAGAGCACAACTGGAGATGCAATTGAGCGAGTGTCTATGAGCTTACCTATCTATGAAGACACCAAGTTGTTCATAGATAAGGATATCAAGATGAAATGGTAGCAGCATCGCAATGAGCAACACCATCAGCAGCAGCAGAAGGTAAAGAGAGAATTAGAGGATGGAGGAAAAAGAGAAGTAGTTGCTGGAGTTGAAGCAACAACTTAGGGAAGAACAGGAGCTGTGCATAAGAGAGAAGGAAGCGCAACAGGAACAAGTACATCAGGAGGCGCAACATGCACAGATTGATGAAACTGCGCCCATACAGGTTATAGACCCATCCTAGCAGCTGACACAGAGCAGACAGGGTGAGCAGTGTTGTTGATCACATGCACATGTGTTCAGGAGCATGTCATTGTGCGCACACATGTGATCCCCTCCATTGGGACACTCACCAAGGCGAAGACAACGAACAAAGTCCGACTGGAGCTAGATATGTACTTCGATGAGTTGACGCGCATAGCCACCAACACATACATGAAGATCAGCACAGACATAATGCATCAGTATGTTTCTGGTCTGGCTGCACTCAAGATTATGATGCGCATGTTATCAGATGAGTTGGACAGAGGAACCAAATCAATGTACCAAGATGCAACGAAGGTAAGAGTTTGCTTCCAAAAGGATGTCACCACAGAGTACATTAACACCGTCACGAACTACCAAGCTTAGCATTAGTTCGCCATCGTCGATCATCGCGAGGATGTCGAAGAGTTGGTCTTCCCACAGCTGTCTGAATCTTAGTGATGTCTTGCATGGCTTACTCAAGCCTATTTTGTCTCACATGAGTACATGTGCAGATTGTAATGTAACTGTTGACCACTACGTGTCAACTACCCATAGCAGTACACCCCCTTTTTTCGCAAAAGGGATAGTGCTTGATCGATGTGTCCGTGCCATTCAACTATCATCATTAGACCGATCATATTATGTTGCAAACCCACCTGCATGTGTAAATTGTAAATAATCTTAGCAGATCTAAGTCATGTATGTAAATTGCCTAAGCAAACCTAATTTTCTAGTGATAATCTACGTTCCGAAAGGTTTTTTGTCTCACCGATCCATGATCGGCAGAGTTTTCCTTCAGCCTAGCCCCAAAGCCAGAATGGATTTTGTCATTAGAATCTTAGGGGAATCCTAGTGTGCTAGGTCAAGTTTATATAAAAATAATTTGGAAATAATCCTAATTATTTGGTTAGGTTATTTCAAATTGCTTGATCTGCTAGATTATATTTGCGTCGCAGAACTGGGTATCTGTGAGGGTCTTTGTTAAATGGGTTTTCCCCCTTGAGATGTAAGTGTAAAAATCATGATGTAAAGTGTCTTGAGGGTTAGAAAATGTTTTATCCCCTCATAAGTCCTAGGTCCTAGGTGTTTTTTCCAAAGGCTAAGTTCAACGGTCCAGTGAAAATAATAAAAAAATATAAATAAATAATAATTTAAATTAAATAAATAAATAAATAATAATAAGTCAAAATTTTGAGGAAATAAATGCAAGATTTTTTTTTTTAATATATTAAAATGCATTTAAAATTTCGACGGAGGAGATTAAAAGAGATTTTGATCCTCATTGATGGTCGAGATCATTTTGACATGGATCACTCGAACTAGCCGTTGGGAATTTATCCTTTAAATAGGATGTCAGGGGTCATTTGAGATAATTCAATCTTAGAGTCGTGTGCTAAAGAAAGCTCTCTTGTAGTCATTTTTCATGTACAATAAAGAAAGACTTTGGTGTTGAAATCTTGCTGGTGTTACTCTTCTGGAAATGCTGTAAGATGTTTTATTTTTCTACATAAATTTATTTTTAGCCATTGATAGTAGCTTGATGAAGAGTGATTTTAAACACAGGTATCTTGTTTAGTCGCTAGGGTTTGAATGGTAGTTAAATTTCTGAGTATGATGGCAGGTATCTCCATTACATTTGGATTTTAGTATCGTTTTCTCCTTCTTCGTTAATGGTTGAATTAAGCTGTGCAGGAAATCCTTTTTTTGAGATTACCGGGCATTCGGGGAAGTTCTCGACTGAACCAGCCAACTTCCGGATTACATTTTCTGAAGAGCCCAGCGAGTTTTGATCCCGGGCTTATCATTTGAAATTTCTATTGCGGATGCATGAAGGGTTTTCTGAAGCACCTCACATTAAATTTTAAAATTTTTTATTTATGTGGCATACTCACAAATCTGGCTATTTAGAGCCTTTAAACTGTGAATAGTGTGATTATTTAGCAGGTTTTAGGGTTTTTAGTTTTGTTTCTTGCGCATATTACTTTTGGATATTCTATTTTGCCATTGCAGGTTACATGTCTGAGAAGAAATTTTTGTTTGAAGCTAGATCTAGGCCCTGGAGGGTAAGATCTGGCCTCAAGATCAGTTCTTGCGGGGTTTTCCCGAAGAAATTCGAGGCTCTCCAAGCTATCTGTCTGCTGGGGTTTCATTTCCGCAGGAAAATTTTCGAAATTTTTTTAGGCAGGCTCCTGGATTGTTCCCAACTCCCACGCTGCAATCCCTCAGTTTCTTTATGTTGGTCATTTTGCACCCTAATCCATTGTCCATCTGTTCCTTCACGCGTGATTGCTTTCTCCCTAAGGCTAGCTTTCCCT
>APFE030835455.1:30624-43191 GCA_000404065.3 Pinus taeda | reverse complement strand
ATTTTCAATAAGGTAATCATCATTACCTGTGAAAATAACATCATCAACATATAACACAACAATTAGTATTTTACCATCCTTTTCTTTGATGTAGAGGGTGGGTTCTCCCTCACACTTTTCAAGTCCATTTTCCAGTAGATAGGAATCTATCCTACTGTACCACCCTCTTGGTGCTTGCTTCAACCCATAAAGAGCTTTCTTCAATCTGCACACTTTGTGCTCTTGGCCTTTCTTTTCATAGCCTAGAGGTTGTTCAATGTAAAACTCTTCCATTAACACTCCATTTAGGAATGTTGACTTCACGTCCATTTGGTAAACTTTCCACTTGTTTTGTGCTGCTATGGACAACATTGTTCTCACGGTTTCCATTCTAGCAACTAGTGCAAAAGTTTCCTCATAGTCTCTCCCATGCTACTACTTATATCCTTTGACAACAAGTCTTGCGTTGTGTCTTTCTATTTTGCCTTCAGCATTACTCTTGGTCTTGTAGACCCATTTAACTCCAATGACTTCTTTTCATTTTGGTAGTTCAACTAAATCCCATGTCTTGTTTCTTTCTATGGCATTGATCTCCTCGTCCATAGCTTCTATCCATTTCCTATCCTTAATTGCTTCTTTGAAATGAAAAGGGTCATCAACATGACAATATAAAGCAAATAAAGAGTTCATACCTTCATTTGTTGCCTCTTGTTCATAAATGTCACTTAAATTTTTGAACTTCTTACCTCTTTCATTTGGTGTACAAGTGCTTGAAGAAGCACTTGAATTTCCTCCTTGTGGTGTGCTTGGAGAAGCACTTTCATTTCTCCTCAAGGGTGTCTCTTGCTACCCTTGTGTTGGTGTTGTTGTTTGAGGATGTATTTTAGCCATCTCCTCATCATCTTCATCATGAGACAAAGAGTTTTTATCATTCACTATTTTCTTTATGCTTCCATCCCAAGCTTCCTCCTCAATGAACTGAACATCTCTACTCACAATAAGCTTCTTGGTGGATGGGTTATACAACCTATAAGCTTTGGATTCCTCACTGTATCCAATGAAAATAAATTTCTCCCCTTTGCTATCCAACTTCTTCCTTAGTTGATATGGAATGTGTGCATAAGCCACACATCCAAAAACTTTCATGTGGATGACTCCTTGCTTTGTCCCACTCCATGCTTCTTTCGGCACTATGTTCATAACTACTTTTGTAGGGCATCTATTCAAAATGTACGCTGCACAGTGTACAGCTTCAACCCAATAATCATTTGGCAAATGCTTTGCCTTTAACATACTCCTCGCCATATCCATGATTGTCCTATTCTTCCTTTCGGCAACTCCATTTTGCTGCAGAATGTACCTAGTGGTAAACTACTTATGAATTCCATTTTCTCTACAAAAACGTAGAAATTATTTGAAGATATACTCACCTCCTCTATCAGTTCTTAGAACTTTGATACGCAACCCACTCTGGTTTTCTACAAGTGCTGTGAAATTGCAAAATCTTTCAAACACTTCACTTTTGTTCTTCAAGAAATAAACCCAAGTTTTTCTAGTAAAATCATCAATAAATGTTAGCATATAGTGGCTGCTTGCAAGTGATGGAGTTTGCATCGGTCCACATAAAATTGAGTAGACAATCTCTAAGGGTGCTTTTTCCCTTATGCTTTTCCCATATGGAAAACTTTCTCTATGTTGTTTCCCCAAGATACAACCTTCATAAAGGCTGTCTGGTTTCTCTATCAATGGTAATCCTCTTACCATTCCTTTTCTATTCAACAAGTTAAGACCTCCAAAGTTGAGATGTCCAAATCTCAAGTGCCACAACCAATTTTCATCTTTTGGTTCTCTTTGGAAAGCCTCTTGTGTCACTACTGCTATTTCTTCTCCATTTTTTAAATCTGATTTCATTCTGAGAGGGAACATCTTGTTCCTTGTCATCTTCACTTCAGCAATACATTGTTTGCTGGGTGGTTTATCCATGATGGTGCATACATCATCCACAAAGAAAAAATTGTACCCCTTTTGAAAAAGTTTTCCAATACTTATGAGGTTACATTTCATTCCAGGAACATAATAAATATCTGCTATGGTTTTCTTTTCACCTTTCCTTGTTAAGACATTTACTTCTCCTTTTCCCATAACAGAAACTTTACTATCAATCCCTAGTGTGACTTGTGACTTCACACTCTGATCTAACATAGAAAACATGCCTATGTTTCCTGTCATATGGTTACTGCAACCGGAGTCTAGAAACCATACATCTTCACTCTTTGCTTCAGCCATATTATAGGCTAAAAACAAATTATCTTGGCTGATATTTTCTCTAGTGAAATTTGCACTAGTTCTATTACTCATATCATGCTACTTCTTCCTACATTCATTTGCATAATGCCCATATTTTTTACAATAGTGACATTGGACATTGGATTTATCATACCTTTGTCCTTGAGAATGATGTTGTCCACTTTGTTGGGTGTTGCCTTGGCCTTGGTTCTGATTTGGATTGCTGCATCTTCCTTGAGCATTTGCTAGACTGTTTCTTCCACCTCTGTTTTGGCTTCTGCCTCTTCCTCTCTTGTTTCCTCTGCCTTGACCTCTTCCTCTTCCAAAGAACATTTGGGTCTTAAAGGCATGCTCTAGAGATGAGTTTTCATTTCTACTCAATCTCTGCTCATGTGTCATCAGTGATGCATGTAGTTCATCAACTGAGAAGTTTGTGAGATCCTTTGTCTCTTCTATGGTGGTGATAATCACATCGAACCTTGAGGGTAGGATCCTCAATAGTTTCTCCACAATCCTCCTTTCTTCAAGAATCTCTCCCTGAGACCTTATCTATGTGACAAGACCAATCACATGTGTGAAGAATGAGTCAATATTATCTGACTCCTTCATGCATATATTCTCAAAATCTCTCCTTAGCAACTATAGTTTTGTTGTCTTCACTTTCTCCATGGCTTGATAGGTTATCTTGAGAATTTTCCATGCTTCTTTGGATGTCTTGGTTGCTGCTATCCTTGGAAACACATTCTCATGCACTACTTGATACAAGAAGTAGAGGGCTTTAGAATCCTTCTTCTTATAGCTCTTCAACAGTTCTTTCTCTGCCTGAGTCAAATTATTAAACTCATCTTCATCTGCTAGTTCTTCAAAACCATCCTTAACAAATTCCCATAAGTCTTGGAAAGTAAACAAAGCTCTCATAGTTATTGCCCAATAGTCATAGTTTTTCCCATTAAATTATGGGAGCTGAGTATTACAGATCCCCATGCTAGTCCTGGCTCCAGCCATTCTTGCACTCTTAACTATGCTTCAAAATACTTGGCTGTGTATTTAAAAATCACTGACTGTCTTCAACAGTAACACAAAAAACTAGCTTGAGAAATACCTTGGATTTTTCTTGACTGAGTCTTCACTTTGCTGGAGAAGCTGCTGCAACAAGAAATCCTTCCTTTAGCTTCTTTGACACCTTCAAAGAACTTGGACAAGCGTTGATACCATGATGGGAATTTCTGATAATTCCAAAACAAAATGAACAGAGAACAATGCTCTGTTTTATCACATGATCTTAACACAGGGAAGCTAAAATTGTTTGTGGGCAGAATAGAGTGTTTCACATGCACAATAAAAACTTTGTATTCATTAACAAAAACAACTACTATTACAAATTCCTTCCTCTCACAGAGGGATTCTCCAAGAACGCTTCAGTTCCACAAAAAAATTACTCTGTCTTCTCCTGAAAATTTTACACTATCTCAGCACTGTTGTGCATAAAAAAAATTCGTTTGCGCTGCTGCATTACAAAACTTTGTGATTCTACTTGCATAATTTTACATTGCTATGTGTAAATTTCTCATTACATACGCGCTGGTGCGTCTCTCATCATATTACAATGCATACAAAAAAAAACCTTACATTTTACGCTGTTGTGTTTTCATATTACACATATGACAAACAACAAAACATTACATTCATTTTTACTTGCCATACTCCCATACAAAGTAACATAAAATCTTTTACCTACATTTACCAACCATAATAGATTTCATTAATTATTTTACTGGAAAAAACTAGCGGTTAAAATAAATTCTAATTTACGTCACGTAATTTGGTGTAGGCCCATACATTCAATCATTGAATTCCATCGAACATCTTAAAACCAAGATTTTAATCGAACGGTTGATAGACCATATCGCAAGCCCTTTTTTTTCTGAACTTTACATTCCGGGGAAAACTGTTTTGACAAAACTGCTGTGGACACACGTCAGATGGTGTACATGTTCGTTGTTGTTTGAGAAATACCACTTGCTCAGCAAAAGCAGTGTGAAAAACTCATGACGGTTTTCTGGGAAGAAACGTTGTTTGCAGTCGTTGTTGTCATGACGAATTTCGGCAAGCGTTGTAGTTGGAATTATATTTCAACATAACCATCGTGGCCCTGATTGCAAACACACCTTCGCCACTCATCTCTACCATCTGCTTCGTGACCAAGGTTGCAATTTTTTTTGGATGACAAGGAATTGATAGAGAGGCATCACATTTCTTCTCAAATAGAAGCAACCATTGAAGTAGCTTATGTCAACATTGTGATATTCTCTCCGAATTACACGGAATCATATTTGTGCCTCAATGAGCTCGTTTTCATGGTAAGCTAGGGGGCTACCATTCTCCGTGTGTTTTACCATGTTGAACCTTCTATGGCCCATTGGGCAACTGGAACTTACGGTGAAGCCCTGCAAAACCTCCAATAGAAGAGAACATGTGGCCCTCAAACTGGTGAAGATAAGCCATGTTACGACTCAAACACTGTTCAAATTTGGAGAGGCACACTTTTTCATGTTGAGGGGTATAAGCGGTTTCGTGTTGCACCAATCCATTTTAGTTTTCCATTTGTAAAATTGGTATAGGGTGCTTGATATTTACATAGGCCATTTTCATTACTTATTTCGCTCTCCCAACTATTATTCAAGGAGAGTGAGCTCTTGGAAAAGGTCGTGCAAGAGGTTCTAAAGAAAGTTCAAAAAACACCTTTGGATGTGGCAAAATATCGAATAGGGTTGGTCGAAAAATTGCAAGATTTTGAAGGAACAGTGCTATCCAGGAAAGGGGAGCTAAAGACTATGGGGGCTAAGACTGTGGGCATTGTAGGCATGGGCGGAGTTGGTAGAACCACGCTGGCGAAACATTTCTTCAACCTTAAAAGATCACATTACAACACATTGGCCTTTTTATTTGATGTCCGAGAAAAAGCTAGGACAAGGTGTTTAAATGATTTGCAGAGTAAACTCATTTGGGAGCTGAAACATATAGATGTTAAAATTGAGAGTCCTAACCAGGGTATAGAGGAACTTAAAAAACATCTCTCGTCTTGTCATGTTCTTATAATTCTAGATGATATAGATCATATAGACCAGTTGGAAAAGCTTTTTCCAAGGAAGGATTCCCTTAGTCCCTGATTTTGGTTACCTCTTGTGACTGGCATGTCAGGAATCGAAGAATCAGTTTATAATCTAAAGGGTCTGAATATAGCAGACTCCAAGTAGCTCTTCTGCTCCCATGCCTTCTATCAGAGCTATCCACTACAGGGGTTTGTAGATCTGGTAACTCGGTTTGTAATGGTTTGTGATGGATTGCCATTATCTTTGAAAGTCTTTGGGGCAATTGTTTGCCGACGAAAACAGTCTTACTGGGAATAGATACTAGAACGACTTCAAGAGAGACTTTCTAATGAAATCGAAGAGAGACTCCGTATCAGTTATGAGTCACTCGAACAAGAAGACCAGAAAATATTCTTAGATATTGTTTTTTTTTCATATGAGAGTAAATAGATAAGACAATAAGAATATGGGGTATCGTGGGGCTTGAAAATCTAGAGAGCAAGTTTCTTGTGGTAGCAAGAAAATAGGAGAGTAAACAGATACGACAATAAGAATATGGGGTATCGTGGGGCTTGAAAATCTAGAGAGCAATTTTCTCGTGGAGATGGACAATAACAAGAAAAAAATGCATCATCACATAAAAGATATGCGAAGAATTATTGCCAAACAAGTATGAATGTCGCGTCGCCTTTATCAGTTTTGATGATTTTTTGGAGCAAATGTCATCGGGCAAGTGCCTCAACCATTCAAACCTTTCTATTCATAGTCGTATTATTTCTATACAGATAAATATGTACAGTGGATAGTGATATTTCAACCTCTCTTCATAGTCGTCTTCTTTTATTCTATAGAGATAAATATTTGCAGTGCATAATAATATTTCATATGTATACTTTGATGGTTTGTATAAAGGCATAACCAAGGTCCATGGAATTTCTATGCTTCCTTGCCTTCTAGTAATGGGAGACTTCCATTTTACAACCACTTCGCATTTGAAAATTCTTGCAATTGAAAGTGATTATGTAGAACTTATATTGAGCCCTCTGTCAACACTTCTCATATGGATGTTGGAGGTACTACACACCTAGGACCTTCATTACTGGCACATGCAGACACTTAGTTAGATCATTCACTAACATGCAAGGCTTCAACATTGAAATCTTCACCAAATTGGCGCATTTGACTGTCCATACATGCATGGGACTGCATGCAAGATCCTTTCTGCATGATTTACTCCCTGATTTGCTCATCCTTTCAATCCGCAACTGGCTAGTTCTCTTTGGAACTTGTTGTAGGTGTCGATTCCTCTCATTGATCACCACTATGGCACATTACCTTGGGATCTTCACCTAGTGATGCGTATTAGTTGACTCTCATGTAGTATATCATGAGCATTGTAACCTATTTTCTGTTAATCAATAATTCTTTTTGTTCTTTCGATTTTTTTTAGTGTTTTTGCTCTGCAAAGCTGTGTGTTCAACTTTTACTAGTTAGATTCATCTATGCAGGTTTTCTAACACATTTACATGGTATCAGAGCCCACAGGTTGCTAGATAAAAGGCACACCAGTACTTTATGTTGTAGGTATTATAGCTTGGAGATCGAAGATCGACAGAACAATGGAGTTTCCCAAAGCATGAATCCTAACACCGTACAACTATCATGAATGGAAGGACCAGATGGCTCGATACCTTCATCGGAAAGGGTTGTACAGGATTACCATGGCTTCAGAAGTGGAACCCACTTCAGCCATAGAGAAATCCAAGTACCTCAACCGCATGAATGAGGCCCACAAATCCATATGCATGTGTATCTCCCCAGAGTTGCAGTTTCATCTATCTGTCGCAGTACTCCCAATGAGATTTGGAAAAAGGTTTAAGAACTCTACGGGAACAAGATGAGATGAAAGGACATCTGCTCGAAGTGGAGCTTCTCTCATTGTATCCACGGAACTGTGACAAAATTCAAGACTTCTTCATCAAATATAATGATCTATTGATGCAACTCAAGGGTTGTGGAATTGACAGATCCAAGGAGGAGAGTTGCCAAGTTCTCTCTATTATGCCAAAGCTAAGACTAGAATACTCCATGTTTGTGTCTACATTTCATTCAGTAAGGCTCACAATAGGTAAATCCTACACTATGCCTTCTCTCAAAGAGTACATGGAGTCCCTTACTTTTGAGCAAGACAAACTCCTTGGCATGAGGAAAATCAAACTTCCAAAAGCGCATGCACTTGCTGTGCATGATGGCAGCCACAATAAAAATCACAGATCTGATTCAAAACAGAAAAATTAGCAGCAAAAAGACAAGGGAAAAACGCATTCCCATCCAAAGAAGGAAGGGTACACCAAACCCTTCAATGACTCCTCCGGCTCCAGAAATGAGAAAGGGAAGAAAGGAGACAAATGCACCTACTGTCACCAAGGATTCCATCCAGAATCCTCTTGCATGAAGAAACAAATTGACCAAATGACAGAAATCCTTCAGAAGCACAACCTTGGGGACCACATCCCTTAGGGCACCAAGAAGAAAATTGAGGATCTGCCACACCGGAAAGGTAACAATTTTCATGCTTTAGTTGCAATTAACTCTTCCCCTGATGCATGGTTTATAGATTCTGGTGCATCATATCATATGGCTGCTACAAAGGAATTCTATTCCTCTTTGGATGCATGCAAAGGACCTCCCATCCTCATGGGAGATGACTCACCTATTGAGGTCACTGGAAAAGGTAGAGTGGAACTTTTACACGGAAGCTTTGAAGATGTGCTTCATGTTCCAAAACTTTTGGTAAACCCGCCTTTAGTTTATTAGATCACTCATTCTGACATCGGAAAGAGAGTGGAATTCACTCTAGATGCAGTGAACATATATGACCTGCATAACAACTCCAAAATTGCACTCGGTGAGGTAAACAATGGAGCTAGACTATATACATTTTTTGAATTTATTGAATCTCGATCCTCCTTATTGCTTAGACATGCTGATGATAGTAGTAGGCTTTGTCACAAGAGGTTTGGTCACTTAAATTATAGGTATATGCAATAGCTAAACAAGCATGAGATGGTGGAAGGCTTGCCAAATATTAGTTTCTCCGAAGGAGTTTGTGAATGGTGTGTCCTTGGCAAACATCCTAGAGAAAAGTTTGAAACCGGCAAGACTCATAGAGCATCCTCTCCTCTAGATTTGATCCATAGTGATCTCATGGGGCATTTTCCTCATCCTTCCATCAACAAAGCAAGGTATGTGCTTACATTTATTGATGATTTCTCACGGTATACTTGGGTGTATCTTCTCAGGGCCAAATCTGAAGTTTTTGCGCACTTTGAAGATTTCAAAGCACTAGTTGAGACACAGTCAGAGAGAAAGATGAAAGCCCTACGTACAGACAATTGGGGGGAATATTTTAACACAGTACTTCAGAACCTTTGCCTTGAGTCCGGCATACAGTGGCAACACATAGTTCCATACACTCCGTAGCAGAACAGAGTTGCTGAGAGAAAGAACCGATCTCTCAAAGAGATGGCTTCCTACATGTTGCATGCTAAGTCACTACCACATAAACTATGGGTTGAAGCACTTAATTGTGCTAACTACATCCAGAACAGATCTCCTCATAGATCTTTCAAGGATCAGACCCCCTTTGAGGCTTGGAGCAGCACTAAACCAGTGGTCACCCACTTCCGTGTTTTCGGCTCCCGGGCATGGGCTAGGATCCACTCTAAAAAGAGGAAAGCTCTTGATCCATAGAGCATTGAGTGCATCTCTGTTGGATACCCGGATGGTGTGAAGGGATATCGACTCCTGATTTTCTCTACGGACAAGCTCATCAATGAGAAAAGTGTCCAATTTGAGTAAAGTCTCTCGCATGAACTTCAATTTCTGCATGCAGACACCTTTTATCTACCTCGTGATCGAGTTGATGACTAAGTATACTCAGATGCAGATACAGAGCATGTAGATGCCGAGGTAGAGAATGCCGATGTAGAGACAGAGTCTTCAGATACAAATCTAGTGCATGCATAGGATGATCCACATCCAAGTCCAGATCGAGCTTCTAGCAGTGAATCAACTTCCCTTGTCATAAATCAGAGAACAAGGAGCTTAAGTGAGATATATGTACAAGACCACCGAACTACTAGAAATGGTCTTGTGGGGGATAATTCTGATTCATGGAGGACTAGCTCAGATTTTATTGAGCCTCCTCTTTCCCTCATTTCCACTAAACCAATGCCATCCCAGCATTGTCATTTGGTTCAGTCTTCTGATCCGCAGTCTTATGCTAAGGCTACTAGGCATCCCTCTTGGGAGTCCACCATGGAGGAGGAGTACAACACCCTCCTCAAGAAACAGACCTAGGATCTGGTCCCCCTTCCTTCAGGAAGGAAACTTGTCTCATGCAAATGGGTCTACATGACCAAGAGTGCGGCAAATGGGAAAATCACCAGACAGAAAGCCAGGCTAGTAGCCAAAGGCTTCCAGCAAGTGCATGGCATTGATTATGATGAGACCTTTGCTCTAGTAGCAAAGATGGATTCCATATGCCTTGCACTTACCATTGCAGCTGCCCAAGGGTGGGAAGTACATCAGGTGGATGTGAAGAATGCCTTTCTTCACGGAGACCTATCTAAGGATATCTACATGGAGCAGCCACATGGTTTCATTCAGGATTCATCTTTGGTCTGCAAACTGAAGAAGTCTCTCTACAACCTTAAGAAAGCCCCAAAATCTTGGTATGCGAAGATGGATTCTTTTCTCTTATCACAAAACTTTGAAAGATGTAAGTCTGATCTGAATGTTTACATGCTCAGGACACATGACTCTCTTCTTATCTTAGTTTTGTATGTGGATGATCTCCTGATCACCGACAGCTCGGCTTCAGCCATTGCTACAGTCAAGAGGACCTTGAATGATAGGTTCTTGACGATGGACATGGGTCCATTACACTTCTTTCTTGATCTTGAGATCAGCCAGGATGCCACAAGCATCAAACTCTCTTAGGCTAAGTATGCACGGGATCTCCTTGAGATATTTCCCATGACTGACTGCAAGCTAGCACCGGCTCCTTTTCTGTCTGGGGTCTACCTTGAGGAAGGAGGTGACACTCCATTAGTTGAAAATACTCTCTACCAACAGCTAGTGGGGATCTTACTGTTCCTCACCTACTCCAAACCAGATCTCACATATGCAGTAGGGGCAGTTTCCAGATACATGCAGAAGCTGCATGAGCTACATTGGAAAGTTGGCAAGCGCATCCTCTGATATGTGCAGGGCACCATCACCTTCGGGATTCACTATGCAGTAGGCACTACATTGAATCTCCTTTGCTTCACAGATTTTGATTGGGCAAGTGACAACATTGATTGCAAGTCCACCTCTGGATATTGACTCAGTCTAGGGTCGGGCCCTATTTGTTGGTTAAGTAAGAAGCGGGTTGTTATTTCTCTCTCTTCAGCTGAGGCTAAGTACAAAGGATTAGTCAACATCACCATTCAGGCTCTGTGGCTACTGTTGAAATTTGGTACCGGAGGACAGGTGGTTCCTTAAGGCTTTGATCTTTGGCCTAGGGAAAAGTGTCCAAAAGAATTTAATTTTTCTCCTAAAGTGACTTTATAATTTTTGTAAAGTTAAATCTAATTTAAAAGTGACTTTAACTGATAAAGTTACTAAAGTCTAATTTTAAAGTGACTTTTATAAAGTCAATGAAAAATTAGAAAGGAAAAGTGACTTTGGAAATAAATGACTAAGTGGGTCTTTATTAAAGTGGGTGAATTGAAAAATAGAAAGTGAGATTTAAATGTGCATTTAATCTCAGCCATTGGATTTAAGGATCACCCAAAAGGCACTTGGATCACCCAAAAGTCACTTGGAGTTATATTAAGGGAGGAAAAGGAGGAAAATATCACACATTCGATTCAATTCTTTCATGAGCAGATTGAGAGAAGGAGAGCAAGAGAGCAAGGGAGATTTCTGGACAATGAGCTGCGGAGTATCAGCAGCGGAGTTTCAGCAGCGAAGTAACAACAACGAAGTTTCAGCAGGGCAGTTTTTCAGCAAGGCTCAGTTTCAGCAAGGCTGAGATAAGTAGTAAAAGTTTGCTTGCTGATTTTTGCTGAATATTTCTCTTACTGTAAAAAGACATTTTTCATAAATAAAGAAGAGCTCTCAAACTGGTTTTCCCCAAGAGTTGTAGGGGGTTTTTCCAGGGTCACGTTGACCAAAAATATCAGTGTTTTAATGTGTTTTAATGGCTGTTTATCACTGCTGATTTTTATTTCTGCAATTTCCAGCATTCTGTAAATTTTCCAGAATTTGTGTTTTCAGCAAAATTTATTTTTTCCAGCTTGTTGAATGTATGGTTATGGAAAAGGGCATTTAACTACATGGGAGAAATAAGGAGAAACTGAAAACCGGGGTGGGAAAACAGAAATTTTAACATGGTATCAGAGCTTGAGTGCTGAAGGGCAGTTTGGGACAGCAAAAGAGAAAAATTACAACTGCTGATTTTTCACTCAGAAAATTCCAGCAAGCTGATTTTTCATAAACAGCAGGTTTTATCTTTACTACATCAATGCTATTTTTTCAGTTTTTGGACAGCAGGATGTCATTGGGATTGAGGGTGGAGGATAGCTTGGATGGGCATACAAATTACAGCGTTTGGAAGGAGAGAATGCAGAGTATCTTTGAGGAGGCAGAAGTCTGGGATATCATGGTGCATACCACACAGACCCTTGTTGTTGTGCCTACTGATGCTACTCAGTTGGCTGCTTATAATAAAAAGAACAACAAGGGTAAGAGGCTGATTCTAGACGGAATCAAAGACCATTGCATTCCTCATGTGAGAGGAAAGAGCAATGCCCATGAGATGTGGACAGCATTGTCCAATCTCTACCAGAGTACCAATGAAAACCGGAAAATGGTTCTGAAGGAGAAACTGAAAAACATTAAGATGGGCAATGATAGTGCAGCTGGATATCTCACTAAGATTACTAATGTGAGAGATGAGTTGGCAGCGATTGGAGAGGCCATTCCACCCACTGAGTTGGTGCGGATTGCGGTAAATGGCCTCCCCCGTTCATGGATGAACTTTGCTGATGGTGTTTGTGCACGTGAGACCCTTCCCACATGGGAGAGGTTTTGGGATGATTGCATTCAGACAAAGATCAGGAAAGGTCAGCTTGGGGCAGCCAAGCCAGTTGAGCAGGAT
>APFE030835455.1:3008-13631 GCA_000404065.3 Pinus taeda | reverse complement strand
GAACAGTTATGGAGAAGTCATAGGAATCTCATGAGGACTCCAGGGGTGATTGAAGCACTAGGACCCATGCATGAATCAATCATTCGGCAAGGGCTTGAGTTCTTTGCTTCTATCAAAGACCCTTCCATTGAAGCAGCTAAATTTCGATATCGAGTGTCTAATCCGAACATTCAGCTCAGAGAGCCATTTAAGTATGAAAATTTCAAGCTTTCTGCTAACCAATTCCCCCTCTATGGTGAAATTATTTTGAGGGCAGGGCCATCCTGGTTAGGATATAGGTTCCAGAGTCCAATCATTTGGCATCCTACACCCGGATACCAAGCCCTGTATGAGATGCCCGAGGGCTAGACGAGCCATTTCTTTGATCATCTAGTTTCGCATCATGGGTGTAGGCCTCCACACGAGATTCCATCTCCAGCCTACTCCCTCACTGCTCTGCATGTCAACTATAATTCATGAGGCCATGAAAAAGGGTAAGCTGGGGGGTGTGTGGAGTACCAAGGAAGGTATGTTTTGATGGTCATTTTAGTATATTTTCATGAAAACTCAAAAGCCTTTTGCATGGGAAACTTAGATAATAATAAGAACTTATAACAAAAAACGATAAATTAATAAGAAGCACTGATAAACATCGTTTCTATGTGCAGGAGGGTGAAGAAGCGGAAGGTGGCCATTCAAAAAGTAAAGATAAAGACGAGCTAACTGTTGTCCCTGTGACGGAAGACCGGAAGCGAACCAGATCAACATGGATCAGTCCAAAACAGGACGCGGAGATACCAGTGCGGAACAAAAAAAGGAAGAAGTAACGCAGCATTAATGATTCTGCGTATCCCTCAGGATCTTAGATCCCTCAGGATCGTTGTTTTACCTATTTCTGTATCTAGATGTCTCCGCCATCCCTCTTATAAAAAGGGATAGCATTGTTGGTTACGGGGGGTAATTTCTGGAAAGGTGTAATTTCTTTGAAGAAAGATCTGGACTATGATCTTTATGTTCTATTGAAGACTTGAGTTTCTGTACTTTTATTGCATGCTTTAATACAGACTTGTTCACTTTTTATCTTTGAGCCTGGATTCATCTTAAGCGGTGTATCCCTGGAGGCTAAGGGCCCCGCCTTGGAGGACACTTGCTCTTGTATTATTACGCATGGTTTCCGTGTGGTTTGTTCATAAAAGTAATCTGGTAATCTGCTGTGTTTTGAGAATATTCTATTACATTATTTGTTGTGATTAAGTCATTTCGTGTTCTTGAACTTTATATCGATGCTATGTTATTTTATCAATTCTTTAAGTATTGATTAATTCCTACAGGACACTGTTACTTTATTACAGAATTCTTCACGGTTGTACTTTGCAGTATAACAAGTCATCTGGAAAAGTCTGTTTCACATGGTTATTGAACGTGGCTATTCTTTATTATGAGATGCAGTCGTATGTGTTCTAACAGAAGCAGATTAAGTATGGTGTGTTTCTAAGGTGCTATAGTATTGTTCTATCATATAAGATTGAGAGATTGATGTTTTGATTGGCATGATTAAATAGATTTCCAGCTTAAAGGACTCGGTTATTGTTTATTTCAATTGTTGTTCCATTTATTTGATGTTCCATTTACTTGCTGTTCCATTTACTTGTTGTTCCATTTACTTGTTGTTCCATTTATTTGTTGTTCCATTTACTTGTTGTTCCATTTATTTGCTGTTCCATTTCCAGATTGCTAATTTGCTATTCCATTTCTAGATTGCTAATTTGTTGTTTCCATTTTCAGTGGCTACTATGAAATGAGTGTCCAGAAGTTCAACGTCGGCATTAGAAGCGCAATGCAGTCTCTGGAAGCGCAACACTCGCAATATTTGACCAATTTTACCTAGAAACTCATGTTTTTTCGCCAATGGAGGGGAGAGCTCGATGAATAAAGGAAAATAGAAGGCAAATGAAATGAGTTGGGGACCTTTTGGGTTTTTAAAGGTAAGTATGATTCCCTTTTGAATAGAAATGGGCCCCACATACCTTTTCAAAAACTGATTTTTCACCTTTAAAACTAAGCAACTTTGGAGAGATGAAACCTGAGTTTCTTTTTACCTTTTGAATAGTGAGAAATCTTCTTCTGGAACCTTTGAGATTGAAATCATGAATAACTTATGAAAATTCATCAAACTTATGCCAAAGAGTTGCTTATGATGATTCATTTAACGTTGCATTTACACATGAAGAGGATGGACCTTGAAACCCTAATGACTTAATGAAGACATGAGACTAAGTCAAATAGTAATGATGATGACTGATATAATGAAAACATCCTATTTATTATGATTCCTTCATCTAAGTGAGGTAGGCGACCAACATGTGTGATTTTTTCAAAAGAATGAAGACATTCCTAGACAAACTAGCTAGTGACCAAATTTTACTCTGTAAACCTAGTGACATGATAAAATTTGACCTTGAGACTCCTGACAGACTTGGTAAAATCATATTTGATCACTGGTGATAGGTAGACAAGATTGAAACTAACAGGACCATCACAACTTTCTCTCTAATAAGCTTCTCTTCTCCTTTGAAATTAATGGAAAAGGGATACAAGCTACTTATTCTTCCCCATGCAATCACCAACTGTCAATGACGAGGATTTATCTCCTAATGTGCATTCTTCTTTGCATAATTATCTTCAAGTTTTAATAGTTGTTGCTTCTCTATAAACTAGACATATGTGATATGCTCCCCTTAACATATAATGCCTATGATTTGAATGCTTCTAGTTTTTGACACCTTATGGTTGTTGGGTAAATACTCTCTCTGACAATGCATCTTTTGTAACAATTAAAAAGAAATTGATACCAATCAAAATTTCTCATGGTATTATTGTTTTTGCAATTACCACCCATTAGTGATGCATTGGGCTTGCTCTTCACTGCTTCTGCTACTGTCGAGACTGTGCTTACTTCTCTTGAGAATCTTAAACACTTCTCCCCTTGAGATCATACTTATTCGATAGGGACTACTGCTTAAATAATACCAATTGCACCAAGACATTAATACAAATTGGATACTATACCAAGCAACCTCTTATAGATCTTTCTAAAAAATAAATGTTCACTTACACAAAAAGGCTACTCGATATGAACCTATACTATCAATTGATATAACAATACCAAATGAATACTAAGGGACATTAAATTCTTATACTCATTGTGATTTATGAACACAAGACTACTAGGAAAAATCAGATTCACAAACTTAAATGAAATACAAGTATTTCACCCAAGATGCAAACCTTTCATTCCATGTGCAATCTTTCTTCCTGAGGCTAACAATTTTTGCTTGCTACTTGTTATAGACATATTTGGGCACTGCAACCCCAATCACATATGTCCATAAACCAAGGGATTCTAAGTCCCTAAAAGCATTGTTTCATACCCTAAAGGAGCAAGGTCAACTGATTACATCATCTCCCAGATGTTCTCCATGAAAAACTACTCAGAACTGGTCAAAACTAGACCATCTCACTTGCTCCATGGTTAGGGTGTGATGCATCACACCCACTACACATGGGAGGTGTGATGAATACTGAAAAGTCCTTCTATAGGGTGCGATGAGTGAGATTAGACAAATGGCAGAGACAATTTTCTAAGTGGGTGATCAAGGAATCTTCTAGAAACTTCTCATATGACACTTGCCTCTCAGAATACGCCCAGGGATGAGTAAGAGATCAATGAAATCTCCAAGTGGAGCCAAGAACTATCAATGGAATGACACTAATCAAAAACCCAGAGCTGAATCACACCTCTGTAAATATCTATATATGGATCCCTCATCCCAGAGATCCAGAGGTTGGAGGCTGGAATCTTATATCTTGTAAGGAAGTGTTGTTGGTTTCCTGGTGGAACATCACAGTGTTGGGTGATCTAATCTTTTCATGAGGTGAAGAAGGGCTTTCATGCTGGGAGGATGAAGTTGGGTCAAATCAATGGGTTGTAATCCTCTCTTCTAATCTTTATATCAATAAACCTATTCAAGTTTTCCTCCACATTCTTGTATATATGATAATATATGCATTTGTGTGGTTAATATATATCTGGTCCTATATTGTTTATGATTGTAGATCTCAGCACTTTGAAGGTATTATGCTGCTTTGACTTTACGGGTACTCTTTGAAGCGGAGTAATCAAGGAAGGAGCGGCAAATATCCGTCAAAAGGGAGAAGGAACAAGCAAGGAACCAAGCAAAAGGTTGAGGTTGGTATTCTTTGCTCCTCTCCTATCTACTTCTCATAAAGGAAAACGAAAGTAACTTTAATCTGTTTGTTTCTAAGATAGCTACCTATCTTAGTGGGACTAGCAGCTCTGCATAGACACTAGCTTTCCCGATAACAAAATGTTGAATCCACTAGGGAGAAAACAGCTTGTTTGCTTGTCTATATTTGTTTGCTTTATAAACTTACAGACGGAGCCTGAAGTTAAGCCAGCTAGCCTTCGAACTGCATTTGCTATGCAAGTGCAAAGTAGATCAATGCTGCTTCAGTCTATCTCCAAATTTTGTTTATAAACTGAACAATTAATAAACAAAACAATTTATAAACTAAACAATTAATTGTCGTGGTGGTGGCTCAAGTAGCCTCTTTAGATCAGCCCCTGTGATTTGCATTTACTGACTATCATTAGCTCGGCCTAAATCCCTGAACTAAGCTACAAACTGTGACCAAGAATCAAGTTGAAGTCTCATCCCTGGACCATCACACCTTCTCCTCTTGGGAATCTGGATGCATCACACCTCCCATGTGTAGTACGTGAGATGCATCGCTCTTTCCCTGTGTTATAGGTGCGATGATCAGACAAGACTTTTTCTGCTTCCAGATTTTGGTTTTTTGTTCACTCTCTTCAGCTTTATTTAGTAGTTTTGCTATCTATGATCAGTATACCACTGTGGAAA
This sequence comes from Pinus taeda, assembly GCA_000404065.3. Lineage (NCBI taxonomy): Eukaryota > Viridiplantae > Streptophyta > Pinopsida > Pinales > Pinaceae > Pinus > Pinus taeda. The sequence goes on along the minus strand of APFE030835455.1, from coordinate 8,709 downwards.
CTCCCTTCCTTTGCATGATTTAGCCTCCATAGTGCAAAGAACTGTAAATGTTTTTATGTATTGTTCGCCATTTATGGTTCTCATTTACAAAGAAGTAGCGTAATCGAACTGTCGTCTTTTGATTTGGAAGTGTCGCAAGTGTTGTTTTTAGTCTAAGAAAAGAATCCTACCATTCTTGATGGTCAATTACACTATTACTCTTGTATTTGATTTGAATTAATATTTTTTCAAGTGACGAAAGTAGTTTTCAACTCAAAATCGCAAAGTGTCGTCATTATCTTCCTTTCGTCTTTTGAAGAGAAAATCGTTAGTACTATCGCTTGAAACGATTCAGATTTGTACTTAGCATTTTTTTTGTCATTCACACATTAAGAAAGCGAAAACAAATACATGCATGTGCATTTGCATTTAGACTGCTTGTTGATTTTGATTTAGGACAGTGCATCTAGTGTGTGCTCTCTACTCTATATTGAAAGAATCTCCCGCTTCTCTTTCCTTAGTAGCTAGGAGTTGCATGAAAAAAGAGATAAACGATTGTTTATCATCTAGATTACATTTTAGGAATTGTATATCAACATCATGCGGTGAACCTGAAAGGGCAAACTTCTTAAGAAAAATCAACTGAAAAATAATTCAATGAACATAAAAATCTTGAAAACCTAAAACAACAACATTAGAAGTCTAGCTAGAGACGTAATTCCGGCATCGTAAAGCCTGGTAACTATCGCTTTCATCGTAGGTTGGGTAATTCCTCCTCTTTGAGACGACAAGTGCCAGTACGGACTTGTGCTCCCATGTACCGTCAAGTATATATTGGGAGACCACAATAGGCTATATCCTTTATCCTTAGGAAGCTGTGTCTACCGCCCTGTCGATCGTAATGCACTGAACACAGCATTCGGGAAGATTGACTGCCGTACTGTAGAAAGCAATCTGTAGTTTTGCGATTGGTTTGGTAATCCCTTTGTCTAGATTTCCAGAGTAGTCTCTTTCGTTCCTTTTTAGACTCCTTAAAGGAAAAGGTCCATCTAAACACTTGTCACTTCAGGCTCATTAAAAATCGAAGGCGACTAGAGTCATCTTCAGCTTTTTCTTGACTCTTAAAAATTGAAAAATCAAGTTGTGTCAAAGCATCTAAAATTCTTTTAATTCATAATCATTTTTTCCGCTTTATTTTGAGTTGATTGAGTAATCCGCAATCGTGGAAGAAATTCAATCGAAACCTCGTCATTCGCGGAGATTAATGAGTCAACCATCTTTGACTTCGGAAATGAAACTATTTTGGACAAAGCTAACTCGTTTAACTGGATCAAAGTCCCCTGGTTTGCTTGGAACTTGTGTTCCAACATCCTCAAGGACTCGGGTTACTCCAACAATCTCTGGTACCCCTGCCTTTAGAGAAGAAGTTCCGCGGCCACAAGAGGACATTAGAATTAATCCTAATGTAACGGTAAACGCTTCTATTCCTAAACTGGCTTCATCTACAGCTGATTCGAAAGGTGTTACCCCTCCAACAACTGTCGTTGCAGGGTCTATACCTTCTTCAGCACTAGAAATATTTTACGGACCTGACGGTCTACCTCTCCTGCCTAGATTGATTGCTATAGAAGAGATTATGGAGGATCCTCCATCCAGTACTCCATTACATTTTGGAGCCAGGATCACCCTATATCCTTCTTCATCAGAAGTTAGTCTCCCTTCATCGCAAGTTCCTGTAGAATCGCTAGGAAATCTTTTGGATAGACTAGATATGTCTGAACAACCATCGAAATCTAGGACTGTGTCATTTGACGCAGCAGCAGCAGCAGAACCTCCTACTGCTACTCCAACAATGTTCGCGGGTGTACCATCTATCCCAACTAGCTCTCAACTACTAGATGGAGTCCATCTAGGGACCGTTTCAACAGTATGGTCTGTTCCCGTTTGTTCGTCCGGAATAATATCCAGAATCTCTTATGTTGAGTCTTACTAAATTGATCCTTAGCAACAATATCAATTTGGGAAATCCAGTCCCCAAAGGCCAATCATCCCTTTGAGCACTGGATTGCCGCCATATGGGGGGCAATATTCCCTTTCATTGTTTCCTCCAGGAGAACAACCATATGGGAGTTCGCAACAGAATTTAGGTCATGCTGGAATTACATCCAGCGGTTGGGTGCCAATACTGCCTCAACAACCAAGAGTTGTATACTTGATGCAACAAAGTCTACCTATGTCTAATATCCCCACTACATCGGCTATTGTGACGGTGTCGCAAGTACAAGTGTTGCCTGTTGTATGTCAACCTCAGGTTTCTCAGGTTGTAATACAACAGCCTCTTGTTGCAACGATGCAACCACAATCACCGATTAGTGGCTCCTTAAATGGAGCGACCAGGCTCAAATGGGTACTATTACCCCTCATCTTGGTCAAACAGCTAGTATTGGGCAACAACAAATGGCTTCACAACCATGGCTGGTACAATATCAACAACCGCAATTCGAACAAGCTTACCAAGGATTTGAGCAACAAGTCTTTGCGAGTAATGGGCAGTCGTATATTCAAAACGGTCAACAACAATCATATCAAAATGGTTATGCCTATCAACCTTACCAAAGTTATTAGCATCAAATGCATTATGCTGGTATGCAAAGACCCACTGCTCAGGCAATACCATCTTATCTTGGGTATGCTTCGCCGAACCTGAATCAATAGTTGCCCTTTGTGGCGACTTTATAGTTACCAGATCTAAATCGGCTAACAAACAATCCAATTGCTTATCCCCCTTGGTGGCCGGTGATTCCTCATAAACTTCTATCAGATATTAAAAAATTTAATGGAAATCCGAGTGAAGACCCATCGAATCATGTGATGACCTTTCATCTGTGGTTTTCATCCAACACTCTCAATGATGATTCAATTAGGCTTCGCCTTTTTCAGCGAACACTAACTGGTCCAGTAGCAAAATGGTACATTGAATTTTCTAGAGCTTCATTCGATAACTTCAACAACCTTGCCACAACCTTTTTAACCCATTTTCAGTTACCAATAAGGTACGAAACAGGAACAAATCTTCTTACCAATTTCAAGCAGATGACGGCCACTCACATATCTGATCATATTCATGAATGGAAATGTCGTCTTAGAATGGTAAAAACATATGTTCCTGATCAGCTGCTAGCTGAATGGTTTATTAAGTCATTATTACCTTCTATCACAAAAGATGTGGCAAAGGGAGGGGTCATCACTGAAGAGCAAGTCATTTCTCATGCGTAATATCTAGACTTGATCTATACTTAGTCTGGCACGCTCTATGACAAAATCCCAAAGGCTCTTAGACCAGATTTTTTCGTTCCTCCTCCTCCTAAATCAAACAAAGACTCTCATGCTGGCGATGGTGTGATAGGTACGACTAGCACGAAAACCGTAAAGGCTACATCAAAGAAAGTCATACGGTTTCTAGTCAAAATGAAAATGACGAACTTCTCACCTTGGAGGTAAATGTTGTGTCGACTGACAAAGGCAAAGAACCAAAGCAACCAACAGGCAAGAAGAAAAAGAAAGGGAAAAAGAAGAAATAGGAGGAGTCATCTCTTGAAAAATCTTCTGCAAACCCTTCTGGAGAAAGGAAACCAAATCATCCATGCTTTATATGCAATGAGGATAATTGGACAAAAGACTGTCCACATAAAGCTAAGCTTAGGAAACTCTTAAAGAATTCAAAAACCTCAGCGGTATTGACTGATCTGTTCCAAACCCAGGAACCAATTTGGTTGCTAGTGGCAATGCTTCCCGATCCCAAGTGCTTATGTTGTCCATTTCGAAACAGCAAAATGATGCTTTGATATCGACAAGGAATAAATATTACAGGAATCCACAGCATCAAACAAGAAGGCTACTGATCAAACTAGTAGTTTGACAACAACTTCGACCGAAGTTGTGTTGCCCATCATGCCTGAGCTAACGATAAAGTCTCCAAAGGGAGTAGTACACAAATCGACATTTAATCCTCGTGCCAAAGCAGCACAAAATTATAAGATAGTAGAGGACCTGGTCCAATCGCCGTCTGCTATGTCGACACTTCAGGTACTGCAAAATTTCCCCTCCCAGAAGGAGGCTCTATTATCAGCAATAGGTGGGATTGACCCAGCAGATTCCAATCTTGTGACCTTTAATCATAAAGGATATGACCCGCAGCTACCAGCTCAACTCGCTTTCCTTATTCAAGTGAAATCCCTCAACAAAACTGTTCATCGAACAATTATTGATGAGGGGGCATCTACATGTATTATGTCAATGAGTTGCTGGAAAAATTTAGGCTCACCACCCTTGTCGCAATCGTCAATGACGTTAAAAGCATTTGATGGATGGACATACACTCCATACAGGATTTTAAGTAACTTGCAAGTTGAACTGTGGGGCAAAACAATAGAAATTGATGTTGAAGTTATCGATGGAAACCTCGATTACAACATCCTACTGGGAAGGCCATGGATTTATGCTATGGCTGCTGTTGTGTCAACATACTTTACAAAGATTGCATTTCCTTTGCAAGGAGGAATTACAATTGTTGACCAACAAACCTTCCTCTCCAAAAGCTCACAAGTTAGGGGAAGCATTCCAATGATCCATGGAAGCTCTCATTCGCTTCAAAATGTCAGAGTAGGCCTCCTAAAAGGCCCTGCCTTGATGGGTACTTTTGCCCTACCACCTCCAAACAATTTGGTGGAAGTGGCCATAGTGGGAACCTACAATATCATATCTTCTAGATTTAGAAGATTCCTGAACATTTTGACAACATGGATCATCGCCATTTTAGAAATATTGTAGCAATCAATTTTCTTGGCCTGGGGGGAAAACCCAAATCAATGCTCATTGAGTGTTTGGATAGATAGATCTAAGGAATATGGTATCTCTTCAGATCCTTGATCGCATGTACATTCTACAGATGAAGGAATCATTCAGTCAATGATGATAGGAGAGGCACCATGGGAAGATTACCACCATCGTTCCCATCTTCCAAATTACCACGAAGATTATTCCAGTAACCTTAATCATCCTTCAGTTTTTGATTTTCTATCAAATACTGTAAATACAGTGGATTATGAGGATAGTTCTTTTACTATGTCAACCTCATTAAAAAAGGAAACAACTCCATTTCCAAATCCAAGTCGAGTCTTTCAAAGATTTCGAAGGTAAACCTTCATTCCAACCACCATGTTGGGTGCAATGAGGCTTGGGGGGCATGCACCTCGATTTGCGTTATTATGCTGGGGGCATGCGAACTTATAGCAAGCATAGTTTTTTGTTTCAAGCTTGTGTAAACATGAAACTGAATCTGAGCATATGTTATCGCATGGTTCAAGCTCATTAAAAAATAAACCAGGCCACAAGCAGTGTTACCACATGTTGAGGGAATTTCTCCCCTAGGGCTTTTGGGTGGAAACCCTAGCAGACTGAAAGTTGTCTAAACAGAGAAACACACATTCACATAGCCATTATGCTATGATAAGCAAATTCTATAGTAAGAGGGGCATACCTCAGGTCCTACATTCAAGAAGTTCCTCAAGGGTCCAAACCCTTCTTCAAGTCCCTTTTGCTCCTTTGTCCTGTAAAACAACCAATTCCAAAGAATACAGCAGTATATGGACAAAGACTTATAAAGAAATCATCTTCATGTTATAAAAGAAGGTAGTTAGTTATGAAATTTAAACAACCATTC
>APFE030835452.1:111282-175661 GCA_000404065.3 Pinus taeda | reverse complement strand
TTTGTTCTAAAAAGTATTTAAGGCTATCATGATCCGTTTTTACCTTGAAGTGTCTTCCCATTAGGTAGGGTCGCCATTTCTTAAGTGCATGGAGTATTGCCAACATTTCCTTCTCATAAATATCTTTGTGTAAAAACTTCCCTTGATTGGATGACTTTCAAAAGCAATGGGTCTTTCATCTTGCATTAAAACAGCACCAATTCCATTTCTGAAGCATCACATCCACAATAAAGGTTTTTTGTGAAGTCCTCCGGCGTAAGCTAAGACTGGTGCTTGGCACATTGCCTCCTTAAGATGTTTAAAGGCCTTTGTTGCTTCCGGAGTCCTGAAAATGAATCTTTCTTCAATAATGTTGTTAGAGGTGATGCTATTCTCCCATAATTCTTAACAAACTTGTGATAATACCCTGTCAACCCAGAAATCCTCGCAGATGCTTTATGGATGTGGGGATTTTCCATTCCTTAATGGCTTTAATTTTGCTAGGGTCTACCTTAACTCCTTCATGAGATACAATATGACCCAGATATTCCACCTCTTGGACTCCAAAGAAGCATTTGGATCTTTTTGCATATAATTGTTCTCCTCCAATAGTTGTAGCACCCTGTCAACATGTTCAACATGATCCTTCCAAGACTTGCTGTAGATTAGTATCAAAGAATACTAACACAAATTTTCTAAGGAATGGTTTGAAAATTGAATTCATCAAACCTTGAAATGTTGAGGGTGCATTGGTAAGGCCAAGGCATGACCAAAAATTCATAATGACCCTCATGAGTTCTAAATGTTATTTTCGGAATGTCTACAGTCTTCATTCTGATTTGATGATATCCTGAACGAAGATCCAACTTGGTGAAGTAAATTGATCCATGCAATTCATCCAGTAATTCATCAATGACAACAATGGGAAACTTATCTTTAAGAGTGAGCTTGTTGAGCTCCCTATAATCCGGACACATGCGCCATGATCCATCCTTCTTGTGCACCAATACTACTGGAGCAGAGAAAGAACTTTGACTCGGTTGAATTATACCAGCCTCTAGCATTTCTGCCACCATACGTTCAATTTCACTCTTTTAGGCATAGGGATATCTGTACGGCCTGATGTTTGGAGGAACACTTCCTGGAATCAGACGAATAGCATGATCATGATCACGAATAGGTGGGAGACCTTTAGGAGTCTCAAATACCTTGGAATGATTTTCAAAGACTTTTTGGAGATCTGGAGAAATAGATGATTTCGATGTGGAAACATCTAGCTAACATAATTGTGCAATTACACCTCTTTGTACCTTTTTTAAAAGCTTTTTCATACTGTTAGAGCTTATTATCTTTCTTGATTTCCTTGTAATACCCCTTAATTCAACTTCCTTTCCTTCCGTAGAAAATTTCATGAAATGTTCTTGAAAATTAAAATCTATTGTACCCAAGGATTGTAGCCATTAGACTCCTAGTACAACAACAGCACCTCCCATTGGAATGGAAAGCATTGGGCTAGTCAATACATATTCTCCCATGGATAGCTTGATATTAGGGCACTTTCCAGAATAATTTATTGTTCCTCCATTTGCAACCATCACTTGACACTCTGGTGCTAGATATAGGAAGCAATTCAATTCTTTTGATATCTTACAATGAATAAAATTGTCGGTACTTCGTAAATCAATCAACACTATTACCTTTTTCTTCTTGATTTGTCCTTCTATATTGATGGTTTGAGGAGTGACAATTCTAGCCAATGCATTATAAGATATGGTTTGATTCATTTATTTTTTTATCTAGGCTTTGTTCCTGGAGTATATCCTCTTCTTTTGACCTTTCTTGCTCCTTTTCTTCTTCCTCTTCACAACATATGTAGAATAATTTCTTCTCAGCACACTTATGACCTTCAGTGTATTTGCTATCACAATTGTAACAAAGCCCTTTTGCTCTTTTTTCTTCCAATTTTTGTGGTGTCAACCTTATAGGTTTTGGAAGACTAGGGGCAAAAACACTTCCATCTTTATAGTCGTGAGTGGTATGCTTCCTAGTTGCCATAGTTTTGCTTTCCCTTTTTCTTGCTAGCCTGAATGCCTTCTCTAAAGAATCAGGTTCCCAAAGGTGAACATCATGTTGGATATTATCCTTTAAAGTCCCTATGAACACATCAATCCTATGCTCATCTAGAATATTTTTTACCCTTATGTTCAATTTTTGGAACTCCTCAATGTGCTCCATTATTGAACCCTTTTGTTTGAGACTTATCAATTGGCTAAAAAAAGTGTTGCTTTTTGTATCCTCATAATGTGCTATCAATTCTTTCATAAAAATTGCCCAAGTGATAAATTGTTTACGAGAGCAAAGCCATTGATACCATACAAACTGATTTGGTTCCAAATATAAAGTTGCAATACGTACCTTTTGTGTGTCTTGCACATTATTGAGATCGAAAAATTGCTCCATCTGTAATATCCATGTTGCGGGATCCTTGCCATCAAACTTCCTCATATCGATTTTTGGAATATGGTGGGTCTTTGATCCAACTTTAGAGTCTATGAAATCATGATTAACATTTCTTTTGTTCGCATCATGAGTTTCCTTTACTACCCTTTCACCATTAGTAAGTATTTCTTGTAGAAACTTTGTCAAAATTGTCTTCAAATCTGTCTTAAAATCTATCTTCCAATCATCCATGTTAGCTTCCATGTCATTCATCTTAGCTTCCATGCCCTTTATCTTAGATTCCACGCCATTTATCTTATCTTCTATTAGCTTTTGTGAGAGTGACATTTGTTGCACTTGGTCTTGTAATTTTGATATATCATGCAACATTTCTTCCTCTTCTTCATGAGTCATGCTAGAGATTTCAAGTTGCTCACTAGGTGTTTGCATTTTTCTTTCCTCGGGGCATCAATTACCAATAATAATGCTCTACTATGCCCTTTGAATTCCATCAAAATAATTTTTCAAACCAAGCTTAAGCAAAAATTTAAAAAAATCTACACACCTTTTTCCACTTTGTAGGAGCTCGATATTGCCTCTGATGTATCTCTCTAATTTCAGATCATCCAGTTCTAAAATTGTGATCTATAGTAGCCCTCTCTGTTCTCTTTCCAATGCCACCAGTCTAATCCAAATTGAATTTTCCAAGGAGGAGTTATGCCAAATATCCCATAGTGACCTGATTATAGACTAGTTCAGTAGAGCGAACTTGTACGACATGCCACATGTCCCTGTTTTGACCTTTGTCTCTAAAAAATATATACAAGAAACTACTGTCCATCCTCTTTCTATACCTTCTTACGAAATTTCAATCTGATGCTCAGAGAGAAAGTTATGACGATTTTCCCTAGGTCATCGATTTGGAATGTAATTCAGGAGTCTGCAAAAAGACCAACTTCCTCAGATCATATCTCCGCAAATATACCGCAAAAATCTCTGAAATTTGGACCCGATGTTCATTGCAATTTTGTCTCAAATGGGTTTTTTTCGCTTCTGAAACATTGTAGAAAAAAATTTATATCAAAAATTCCGCGATGACCTATTTGGAGCAGCAAAACGCTAGAATCCAAATCTCTGATACTAAATGTTATGAAACCAGCTCACAAAAAGATAGAAAAGATACATCAACGCCTTATAATTTAGCCTCTTTGAGGGGGAAACCTCCTTTACATTACACAAATGAATAATTATTTGATTATTCAAATGACAAAACCTCCTTTCTATATATAGGAATCCAAGGAGTCACAATATAACCCGACCGACCTAACAATAATAATATAAAGGCGCAAAAATAACAATAGAGGAATTCTATGGGGCACAGTAATAACAATATGGGGGCAATAGGGGCACAACAATATTAATAAGAGATACAACTACAATAGTAATTGGGCAATCACTAGTATTATAGGGACCTAATAGTAGATCACAAATTATGCAATATGCTAAAGCAAAACACCATATCCACTTCTACAACAAACTTGCGAAAGCTATAATAGATTATGAGAAAGATCAAATAGAACACATGTAACTGATAATGGGAAATAAATCACACATGAACACTCTAAGGAAAGCCTCAGCTAAAAACCCCAATCTTTGTAATATCATACAAGTGGAAATATTTCAAGATTAAACAAAGATTTATCTCACAAGCTATCCAACTCTCTTTACAATCCCTCAGTGCTGCTCATAGATAGTGAAAGGCTTCTCATGAACCTTCTACTCTACCCTCCAAGCCTCCTATTTCCTTGTGCAGTTTCTCCTCAGTCCTCAAGCTGCTACATGTGTGTAATAATCCCTCACACACTACTCTAACCTCTGAAATAACTGCACAAACCTAAAGGAGATAATTCCTTCTACATGGATGAGTTTCCTATATAGGAAAAATCCTCCAACTTATAGTACATTGTCCCTTCCTCTAATCTCAAATGGGTCTCTAACTGAACTGACATGCATGAGTTATTTATGAGAGAACATTTAGTTATCTGAAGTGCAAAAGTTACATGGATGCATGTATTAACTAACTGAACTCAGAATTAATTCAACAAATTGTTTGAACTAATCTAACTGGACTTGACTCAATTAACTGAGCCAACTAATTACAACTCATCCTTATCTCTTTAACTAAGGGATAAATTCCTCAATCAATGGAGAAATTGTTGCATGTCCCCACAGAGACTTCATGTTTGATTTTCTACAACTAATTAACTCAAGATGAATTAATTAATTATTTTACAAACAATTGCTAAGATCAAAATGGAATTTTACTTCTCAATTTTAGTTCAGGGACTAACAAAAATTAGAATCCATCCCGAAATGATGTTTATAGAAATGTTATTTTTAGCACTTCCATTTGTCATTCCTTGTTACTATGTCCAACACTACTACCCGAACTGTTATTTATAGCAATGCTATTTTTAGCATTTCTTGTTGCCATTTTCAACAAGATCTAGATGCTAAGTGATTACATTTTCATTGTTAAATTGTAATTTAGGCTAAAACACCTTATGGTCCCATTTTTATAATATTACCCTTTGTCTCCAATATATAAACTTATGAGACATACTTTTAGAATCATCAAATATTATCTTGCACATTGTATATTTTATAAAATGAGGTTTCCCCCTCAAAGAGGACAATAATTATTGGTTTGTTGTCATTTTTTTTTTTTTTAATTAAGACTAAATCTATTAAGAAAAGACATATGGTACAATCAAAGCTTGCAGAGAAGCTAAGCAAAGGAGCTAGGGAGCCGGAAATGATGTGATATCAACCTCGGTCCCAAAAGCAACCACGGCATGAGAAAAAGAAAATTGAAAGGGCAGAAAGAAACGAGCTGGTCTAGGGAGTCGACCCAGCATGGGAAGAATCATCCAATCTAAATTTTTTCCCTTTCTTTTTACTGACTTTGACCCAACCATTTTGATCTGGCTGGACCGGAACTACTAGCAGACTGTTCTAAGCTAAAGGAGGAGACTCCTTTTCTGAATCAGAAGGCGAAGACACATGAGAACGCTTCTGCGAAAATAAAGGCGCAGAAGGATCCACGGCATGGGCAGAGCGCGAGTCCTTCGGATGCTCCAAATTCTCCTCGTCCACATCAAGGTCCTCCTCATCTGAGCTGAAAGACGCGATGTCATCCATAGGGGGCCTGTCACACGGTTTCCAACTCTTGGATTTGGATTTACGAGTGGGATTCTTCTTTTTGTCAAGAAACGCTGCACATGAGTTCCAGAGATGCCCTGTCTGATGGCAGTGGCGACACCTGAAGGCTGTATTCTCGTAGTCCAAAGTTTGTGTCCAATGGAAGTCCCCGACTTTGAGGATGACCTGATCTGGCAGCCCTTTGCTGATGTCTATTTCTGCACAAATTCTGCCATAGGTGTATATTCCTTTCTCCCCCCTTGAGGTATCTGTTTCCAGGAAGCGGCTTAGGGTGTCTCTGATTCCTTGAAAGATGGCAAAATTCCATAGATGCACAGGGAGATTTGGAAGCCTGACCCATATTGGAAGCTTGGAGATGACTGCAGTGGAGGGGTCAAAGTCTGGGAACCAGGGGGTGAGGAAAAGGCCAGCTGATCCCCAGAACCAGGGGCCCCCCGTTAAGGCTTTCTGGTAATCTTCGTTGAAGGCAAAGGTTGTAATAAAGAAGCCTTTCGAGCAGAAGAAGACTTTGCAGTTGTTGGTCCAATTAGAAAGTATCCACTGGTATAGATCAACAGTGCGGGGCCATAGACCATTAAACCTGCAAATGAGTGTTGTTTCTGCGAACGTTTGGTATTGATCATCCAAAGATGGATGAGAGATTTCAATGGCAGGGGTTTCCTCCATTTTGTCCACCAAAAAAGGTTTGGGGGCTTCAGCAGTTTGGGTAGCCTTCATGGCAGGCTGTGCATGTACTTCATCTTTGTAGGAAAAACCTTTGGAGGCAGAGGATTGCCCAACTGCACCTCCCCTTAGACGAAGAGATAGGATAATTGTAGAATTTCTTTCAATATTATAAAAGGAAAGAGGCAGATTGCTATCAAGTTGCTTACCAGCAAAGAGGAGCCGAAGAAGAGAGGAGGGAATCCCCAATCTCTATTCTAGAATCTTTGAGAGATGGCGCACTGTGAAAGTCGGCTGGACCCCAAGGAGAAGGGTTTTGCCTGTCAAATGAATTATTTGAATCTGATAACTCTCCTACTAGAGATGAATAAGATCTCGGCTACCTGAATGAGGAGGCGAGGTTACACCCTCATCCTCACTATCTGGGCGCTGAAGATGGATAGTCCTACTGTCTGGGTGTTGAAAATGAGCGGTCCTGAAGTCATCCTGAAATGGATACTTCATTTCCAAATGGAACCCCTGCAATGTCATTAACCCCGAGTTTCTTGGCTCAAGTATCAGCTCGATCACGTCTTTATGGCAATAGCTGTATATTTCTGGATAGATCTCGTCTGAATCTGATTTGGATTGGGCCAGGTTACTAGCAATATGACTCTGCTTCCATTTCAACTTGCAGATTTTACCCTTTTCCTTCTTTTCATCCTCGCGTTGGTCTGTGCAACGAATAACTGGCAATAGCGGCTGCCACCACCACTGCTTCTCACCTTCCTGCCATAGATTCGCGCTAAAGGTGTTCGGGGAAGCCATGGCGGCTGCACAGAGAGGGGTTTCAGTATTTCACCTGAAAGCTGAATGCTCCGCTCCTAGGGTCTTCGTCACTTGCACCGAAATGGGCGATAGCGGCTGCCACCACCGCTGCTTCTCCCCTTCCTGCCATAGGTTCACGCAAAAGGAGATCGGGGAAGCCATGGCGGCTGCACAGAGAAGGGTTTCAGTGTTTCGCGTGAAAGCCGAACGCGCCCTGCTTCACACTCGTATTCTGTGATACAACTCACCTTATCGGTTTGTTGTCATTTTTAAGGTTCAAGGGTCATAACAATTGGTATTGGAGCTCATGATACTAGGGTTTTGCTGCTTCAAACTGCTCATCATTTATTTTCGTTGTAAATTTTTTCTCTGTGAGATTTTAGATGGTGAATATTTGACAATATTAAGAAGACATCTTAGGAAATACTAATTCAAATTTTATACCTTGGTTCACTATATTATCAAAGATATGTTCTAAGGAAGTTAGGATTTCTAAATAATCTAGAAATCAAACTCAAACATGTCAGTTTGTAATTTTCGCTATAATTTTTTCTATGAGGTTTCATCCATGAAACTTTGAAAACATTAAGATGCAATTGTGGTGAAATTATGGTTCCCATATCAAATATTGATTCAATAATAACTTCGAATATATGCTCTAACGAAGTTCAAGTTCATGTATGCTCCTTAAATTAGTTTCCAGTAGGTTAGTTTGACATTTTTGCAATACATTTTTCTATAATGTTTCAAGCAATGAAACCTGGACCATATTAATAAGAAATATTGGGGAAAATCTAGTTAAATTTTAAAATTTTAGTTCATTATACTTCCAAAGTTATACCCTATGGAAGTTAGGGTTTGTGAAAAGTCCTAGTATAAATTTAAAATAGGTCAGCTTGGTGTTTTTTCTCTATCTTCTTGTTTGTGAATTTTCAAACTAAGAAATTTCCACATATTTTAGAAGACATATCAAGGTACCTTACATACAAATTTCAAAATTATATTTGAAGAATTAGACACATTGCGTTCTATACAAGTTTTCTCATCAAAAGAGCCAAAAATAAGCAAGTTTTGGGAATGTTACCATAACTTTCACTTGACACATTGAATTTAGTTCACACTTGTGGAATTATATAAGACATATCATAGTATTAACAAAAAAGAAATAATATCTAGAATGATTCAAATCTTATATATATTATATATATATATATATATATATATATATATATATATATATATATATATATATATATATATAATATATATATATATATATATATATATATATATATATATATATAATATATATATATATATATATATAACTTCAACCATTTTGATATTCTCCAAACTAAGGTATGTAATTTACTAGTGACTTCATTTTTTATTAAGAGACCCTTGTTTTTTGTGTCTAAAAACCTTAATAAGGAGGATTGTTATTATTTGTTTCCAACATGCTTCAAAATAAATATACTATCTAGATTAAATCTACTAAATTCGCACTCTTGGCTCATGAATAAAGTGAAGAATTGGAATTTAGGTTATCTCAATTAGAGAAGAATGTTAATGAAATGGATGGTAGTATATTGAAAAGGTGGATTTCTCATGATCTCAAGAAAAGTTTTAAAAAGGAGTGGAAAATAATATGAATGAAAAAAACGAAGGAATAGAAAAAAAGATGAATTAAAATAAGGAAGGAATCGAAAATAAGATGATGAAAATAAGGAAGAAATAAAAATCCATGATTTCTATGGAAATATTCTTTTGGAGAGGCTTCCTAAAAAGGATGTAGGGATTCAAGGATACCATGAAAATAAGGATAATAATGCTTTTGAGATTTAATGTCATATGGGGAGTATGCTATCATAGTAGGAGAGCACAAATTTTGGATCAGAAAACCATAATCATTAATTTTCAATCCAAGATCCACATCATCAAAGCTTCAAACCAACATCAAGGAAATGCTACTTCAAAAGATTAATATGACAAAATTTATGGTAATGGTCTTGTAACATGGATCATTAGGGGAATTTTGAGGTCTAAAATGGTCCTCCTATGGAAAATAATAAGATAATAGCTAAAATGATAAAATAATAGTTATCAATTTTTAAAGAAAAAGAAAAAGAAAAAACTACTTTTTTACTAAGGATGTAGGGATTCAAGGATATCATGAAAATAAGGATAATAATGCTTTTGAGATTTAATGTCATATGGGGAGTATGCTATCATAGTAGGAGAGCACAAATTTTGGATCAGAAAACCATAATCATTAATTTTCAATCCAAGATCCACATCATCAAAGCTTCAAACCAACATCAAGGAAATGCTACTTCAAAAGATTAACATGAAAAAATTTATGGTAATGGTCTTGTAACATGGATCATTAGGGGAATTTTGAGGTCTAAAATGGTCCTCCTATGGAAAATAATAAGATAATAGCTAAAATGATAAAATAATAGTTATCAATTTTTAAAGAAAAAGAAAAAGAAAAAACTACTTTTTTACTATATTTTTGGCTTATCTCATAATTTTACTCAAAAATAAAGTGTAGACACCTATCGGATGTGGAACTGAATTCTGCATCCAACAAGTAGCCACTCTACATAATTATGAGAAGAACCACATTAAAACAAATTGAAGATACATTAAAAAAATATATTGAACACACTTTTTTAATGTATCTTCATTTATTTTCGATGTGGGTCTTCTCATAAGTATGTATAGTGACTACTTGTTGGATGTCAAATTCAATTCCACATCAAACGAGTGTCTACACTTGACATTTCAGTAAACCTATAAGGAGATAAGCTTAAAATACTATTAAAAAATTTACTTTTCTTCCTTTACGAGGAAAGGAAGAGAAGTAAAAAAATTACAAACAAAATAAAAATAATTAAATTATTAAATTAATTTATTAATAAAACAAAACATAATTAATAATAAAATTACTATGTTATTTGATTCAATAACTACAATTATTAATATACAAACAAAACTTTTATACACACCTATGTTTCACAACATGTTTTTTTACTCATCCAAACAAACTTTAATATTTAACCAGCCTTTAAAGTTGAATGAAGCAATGTCAACGGGTATCAGAGATATAGTAACACCGGGCATCGAAGGAGTAACACATCAGAGTTCACCTTTAAAAAAAACTCGATATATCACTAGTGCCAAGGTTCTATGTGCCCAAAACCAAATTGTTTTATTAATACAAGGCCATCAAAGGGGTTGAGTTATATCGGATATCGAAAAGTTAATCATATCGGAGGTTTATAAAAAAGCTCTAATGCCAACATAAAAAAGTTTTAATATTGATTTGTGTCGAGGTATTTATGAAACCTTCGTCAATGTTTTGACCCAATGTTTTTTTTACTCATTGAAGTTTATAATAAGCCCATAGAAGTATGAGAGAATGGGATATCAGAGGGAGTTACATCAGAGGTTTTTTAAATTAAGTTATAGGAAGATGGGGTTCTAATATGAGGTGGAGAGGTGAGGTATAAAGGGAAGTAAAGAGTGGTGTGTGGAGTGAGACCCTCCTTTTTAAACTATAGGCAATTGGTAATTAAAAATCCGACAAAATGAACGACAACCACTTTGTAATTTTGAGATTTCAGGTCTAGTGATTTCTTTTAAAATTGGGAATTGGAATAAATTGCCGAGATCTCGAAAACACATAATTCTAATTGTTCTACAATTTGGCTGTGACGATTTTGTAGGACCGTGTTGTACTGTTCAACAGCCCCCATTTTGATATATTATAAATTTCCTATGAAATTTATTATATTAAAATAGGACCCTTTAATTTTAGAAAAGCCTTTGATTTTATTTCTTTAAAAAAAAACAAAAAAATTAAAAAATAGAAACCCAATATAAAAATTGTTAATAAAATCTCATAACAAAAGTTTAATACTTAGGCTTTTTAATTAAAACCCAAGTATTAAACCTTGATTATCCAAAAGACTAAATTTTAATACACCCGAGACCAAAACTATACTTACGATTCAAAAAACCTTAAGTATTAAAAAATAGGGGTTATTAACAAAAAATATGAATAATCAGAGTCTTATTCCTCATCGCTTCCCAACATCGCAAAAGTTCGAGAAGGAAAAGACCCCTTTGCCAACTCCACTGCGATTGCGATATCACCTTGGACCCAATGGGAAAATTAATTGTAAGAAATAAAATCTTGCATCCACAGCTATCGCAAATCCAAAAAGTTCCATGGTTGATGCCTACATTCTGATTGTGATATGCGATATAAGCCCTGGACCTGGTAGGATTATACATGTTAATTCATAATAACAAAGGGTCATTGTTTCTTGCTTCCTATGTTTTAACTGGTTGTGGTTGCAATATGATCCATGTCATTCGTGACGTCATACTCCATGTCATCTGCCATGTCACATCATCACATCATCATGACATCATTCATGATGACATTGCCACATCAGCCCGGGACTTCGCAATTGCAAGTTTTAAAGGGACATAGTTTATAACAATCCTTCACCTTAGCCGATTTGCGACTGCGATTTGAAATGTGATGTAAGGATCGAACCCGACACATAACTTAAAAGTTATCTATAACATTTTACATCCGAGTTCTACACAAATTTCATAGTCCTACCCATTCCTTTGCCTTCTTTCCGAACGCCGATTGCGATAATAGGAAAAGCCCGACTTGTCTTGTAAAAATAAATGGCTCAAATCTAATCTTCCTAGATCAACGGTAAAGAATATTTCGGACTCCCCTATGCTCAATTTTAAGTTTTTCAAAGGGGGGTGGGGTCCAAAAAGTGGTTTTTTCATCGATTCCTATATCTACGTGTCACTCCTTTGATCTTTCAGACTTCCCTCTTCACAAACTACTCACCACTTCAAACCCCTCCAAAAAAAACCGATAAGCCTCCCCTTTTTATCAATGTTTGTTTTGCAATTTGCGATGAGACTGTAAAGTCTGCCTCTCTTATCACAAACCTCACTACACATTCTTTTCCATGAAGTTTGTGTTTAGGATTTATTATGCTCTACATTTTTATCCTGATTTCCTGCAAAACATGATTTGTTGCAAATGAAACTCACTTATCAATCTCATTTATTTTTAGCTTATCAATTCCTATTTTCCGTGTTCAGGTTCATGACAAAAGAGGACAATTGTGTTGATAATGGGAATATTAGTTCAAATAGACAGAGAAACATCTCGATAATCCAACGGAACAAGCAAAGTCGATGAAGACAGCAAATCACATCCATAAATTCCTACCAAAAAATTATTTTCCTTTAAGAGTTATTGAAGAGATATGTTTAAATGCCCTCAGCGCTCTGCGCAATACATTCAGTTGTTTTTATGCTATTCAAGATTGCTTGTTGTATGAAATTAAGGTCCTGAATTTTATGAAGAAAGGCTTACGAAAGCTCGCACTATTGTACTTTCATATTTTTCTCAATAGAACAACTAGAACATTGTTTTAGGAATTTTCATAAATAATTTCTAGAAGTTGCATTTCTGTAATCCTGAAATCATCTTTGTGAGAAGGACTAAATTGCTGTGATTTATTTTATGAGCTAAGAAACGTGCATCTGGTATTTCTATCTTTGTACCTCTTTTTTGTTCATATATAAATAGTGAATTTATCTTTTCGGATTGCTTATTACATGGTATTTAAATAATAGTGTTACATGTATTCATTTTTTATCATGTTGCCATTGATATTTTTAAATACATGTTAAACAATTTGCTTTGATATTCTAAATGAAATATGAGTTATACACATTATTGTGATTAACTATTTAATCAAAATAATCATATTGAAATATTTTCATTTCTATTGGTGTTTGAGCAATCTATACTGTCATTTACTAAGTAAAATCATTATAGAGTGCATCTAGATAAATGTTAAACAATCCCCAGTTATAGAGTAGATTAATGAATATGTTTTCCATTTGATTCATTGTTGCAAATCCATATATTTCACTCTATATAAATTACACATTCATTCAATCACCTTTGATTGGGAAATTGGTCCCATTATATCCAGTCAGAACCACTACCTAAACTGAAAAGGAGTTGTCTTAAGGTCCAAACTGGGTGGCTTTCCCCCAGGTTGATGTAATGATTTTTTAGGCCTCAACACTTTTGGTGCTAGAAGGAGGGCTTGCAGAATATGAATGGAAATTAAGTCCAATACAAAAAGTAAAAGGCCATTCCAAGAGTCATTTCCCCTCCAGAATCTCCTACTTTTGGATCAGGAGTTATACAATCACCTCTCAAGTCTCTTAGAATACTTCATGAGGTAATCCCCTTGGATTATACTCTAGAATCACCAGAAATTATAGCTTTGATAGATAAATTGGAAGACATCAGCAAAAACTCTTGAATCATCTAAAGTTTATGAAAGAAGTATAAATTTTGTTTTTTGTGGAACTAGTGTTTTGACTCGGCCCCAAAGTGTAAACCTTACCATCTCAACATTTGAATTCCCGCATCAATCTTGCCGAACGAAAACTACTACATCAAATTCCCAAACATCTACTAGTGACATTACCTCATTCTCTTATTCACAAACATCTCTCCATTTATTCCTTTTTCATATCCTTTTTCTCTACCGATCACTTCATCTATTTCCATTTCCTCTACACAAACAACCAGTGTTTCCTCAAGCAATACTATCACAGCTACCAGTTCTTCTTTCATCACATCCACCTCCCCAATTGTTACAATGGCATCTAGACCATGGTCCAATCAAGGAGTTGTTCAAATGCCAACACGATTCATCCTCTACCAAAACATCCTAAAAGACTGCTTCCCAAATTCAATCTTGTTGATGGGTTACCTGCTGAAGAGTGCCTTCATAATTATATGTTAGCTATCAATCTTAATGAGGTATTTGAAGAAGACGTTGTTGTTATATTATTCTCGTACACTGTTACAGGATCAGCAGGGTCTTAGTACTTTTCATTACCAACCAATTCTATTACTAGTTGGGATATTTTTTAAGAACAATTTTTTATTAAATTTGTTGATGATCGCTCAACCGCATCTCTTATCAATGACCTTTCCAATTTAAAAATGAATTCAGGGGAAAATATAAAATGTTTCAATTCCATATTTAAAAAATTGTTAAATAAAATCCTAGCTACTTCTAGAGCTAGTGTCGATGTACAAATTGAATGGTATATTTCATCTCTTTCTTCTAATGTAACAATTTTTGTAGATAGAGCTAATAAAAATACCTTAGTATAAAACATGAACGAAGTTGTGTCTATAGAGGAGGGGATAAATGCACTAGAAAATAAAAAGGATCAGGAAGACAAAAAATTAAAAAGAGTTACATTTAAGGATGAATCTAAAAAGAAAGCACTTAAATATCCCTTTGATCTTGAAGGCTTGCAACAAGTCCTTAAAACCCTGTCTAACGAGATGGTAGAGATCAAAAAACAAGTAGTTGAATCTTCTTCCAAAAAACCTTTTAGAACATATGGAAGAAATCATCCACCTAATCCACAACCTCCAAACACTATCTTTAATGCATAAAATGATGATGAAGATGAGGAGGAAGCAACATTTTCTGCTGATGAATCAAAAGATGAACAAATAACTAAGTTAAATGGAATGTAGGATTTTATTCTTCCTATTTCTGATAGTGAAAATGAATATGAAGCATTACCTATTGGCACAAGAAGTAAAGGCCCAGTTGATCCTATACAACCAATTCAAAACCAAAAACCTTCAACTTCTACTAATAAAGGTAAAGCTATAGTGAAAAAATCCACTTCCACTTCCCCCCAAGTAATTCTGTCTTCGTCCAATTCTCCATCTTCACCCAGAACCTTAGTAGTTTCAAAGACCATTGAGTACAATATAGTTGAGGATATCAAGAATATAAAAGCAAACATTTACCTCAATTAATTCACTAAACTAAAACAACAACATAAATTTTTGCCGAAAGAATTGAACGTAGTACCTGCTTCTCCTCTTCCTGTTGTTGTGGTATCCAAAGCTTCTAATGGAATGGGTAAACCTCCTGGTCATTCATTATTTGATTCTCTGATGCTATTCTGATAGGTGACAAGTCTAATTCACATACCCCTCCTTTTCTTTTGACTTTTGAAATATTTAATAAAATTGTACATAACTGCTTCGTAGATTCAAGGGCTTCTTCGAATATCCTGCCATATTTAGTTTGTCTGAAATTAAACATGTCACCCTAGAAAACTACAGTTCATATTGTGCAACTCGATAGGACAAAATTCAAATTCATAGGATAAATGAATTCAGTTCTTATTAGATTACCTTTGAATCCTAAAGTTTGTCAAATAATTGATATACTAGTTGTTGATATCCTACATTTCTATGGTTTAATTCTTAGTAGAGATTGGTCAAAAAAACTACACGGTTATTTTTTCACTAATTGGTATTACTTATGGATATTTAATTGAAATCTGAATCAAATTAGAATCAACCGAGAAAAACACATGAAACATTTGGTAGCATTTACCGAAGGTGAAAATGAGGCAGTAGCATTTAATAACAACATTTTTGGAAACTACGCTACTGAATCATTTTTTAAGAATTTTAAAGTGAAAACGCCACCATTTCTAAGTAATTCTGTAACTTCTCAAATTAAAACAAATTCACAGACATAATTTTCCATATGTGTAAATATTCTAGAAAAACCATTAGTTAATTCTTTATTTTGGACATTGTATTTTGATGGGTCAAAATCAAGTGATGGTGCAGGAGAAGGTTGCATATTGATTAATCCTAAAAGTGTGAAGACAATGATGACTTTCATATTGGAATTTGAATGCACAAATAATATTTCAGAATATGAGGCATTGGTCTAAGGTATGTACAAAGCAACTAGCCTTTACGTTAAATACCTTCAAATTTTTGGAGATTCAGAAATTATAATTAAACAATTAAGAAACATGATGCATTGTATCTCTGCACACTTGAAGCATTATTAGTCTTTGGTTCAGTTTCTCACTTCACATTTTTTAGCGTTTATCATTTCTGCTATTCATAGGATTCAGAATTTCAGCATTGACCTTCTTGCCAATGTTGCATCAAAATTGATCTCATCCGAAGATTACAGTCCCGATAGATTTTCTATAGAGTTAATCTTTAGACCATCCATTCCTGGTAATATCACTAATTGGTGGGTATTTAATGATGATGAAGACATTTTAAGCTTCTTAACTTCTGAAAAATCATATGATGACCGAATAATTGATGAGGATGAACACAATGATAAATCAAAACATAAAATCGATGATAATCCCATACTCAAATCTGTAGTAAAACTTGAGGATATCTATTAGTTAAAAGAGTTACTAATTCAAAACTACAGAGTTCAACTTTGAGATTTGAATTAATAAATCTTGGGACAGATCTTAAACCTCAGAACATCAATTTAGGACTTGGTCTCTCGCATGAAGAAATATTATACTTCATTCATTTGTTAAAAGAATATAAGGATATCTTTGCTTGGAGTTATGAAGATCTCAAAACATTTAACACCTCTATCATTCAACACAAAATTTCGATGATATCTAATGATAAACCTATCCAACAAAAATTAAGGAAAATTCACCCGAACTTAGAAAATCAAATAAAAATGGAATTGATTAAACTCGAGGCTAAAATCATTTTTCCTGTTAGGCATTCAAAATGGGTTTCCAACTTGGTATATTTTAGGAAGAAAAATAGTGAGATCCACATTTGTATAGATTTTAGGAATCTCAATAATGCCAGTCAAAATGATAATTTCACGCTACCCACTATGGAACAGATTTTATGATCAGTTGTTGGTTCCAAACTTTTGTCTTTCCTTGATGGTTTCCCATGATATAATCAAATCATGGTCCACCTGGATGATCGGCTAAAAACTACTTTCAGAACTAAATGGGGAACTTATGCCTACCAAAAAATGTCATTCGATTTAATAAACGCAGGGACCACTTTCCAACCAGCCATGGATATAGCTTTCGAAGGTCTGTTAAAAAAAATAGTTGTTGTTTATCTAGATGACATTATTGTTTATTCAAAGAACATAAATAATTATTTGCAGAACTTAAGACAATTTTTTTAACATTGTAGAAAATATGGGATTTCATTAAAATGGAAAAAGTATTTTTTCGCTCTTAGTGAAGGGAAACTTTTAGGATTCAGTGTGTCAAAAAACGGAATTTACATTAATCGTGATAGAATAAAAGAAATTTCAAAAATTTCTCCACCATATAACAAAAAAAGAATGCAATCATTTTTTGGACAGATCATTTTTTTCAAAAGGTTTGTCCCTGATTTCTCACAAATTATTTTGTTGTTACAACAAATGATTAAGAAAGATGCAATTTTTAAATGGGGTCATCATGAAAAGCAAGCATTTGATTTAATTAAACAGGTGATTATCAATTCTCCTTCTTTAAATACTCTGAATTTCTCCAATCATTTCATGTTATATACCTTTGCTTCTTCAATGTCTTATGTCATTGTTTTGACACAAATTGATAAATATCAGAAAATTGAGCACCCATCTCTCTTTCAGTTCAAATTTTCAGGGTGCTGAATTGAATTATTCAAACCTATAAAAACAATAATTTTTTAAACACAAATCTATAAATCATTTTATAAATTTTATTTTAAAAACACACACGAAATTAATAGTCTCATTCCCAGCAGTGAGGCAACTACTAATGCAGAAATAATTAGGAGAAAAGAGAGAAAATTGGGTAACATATGTATAGGAGTACAGTATTGAAATTAAACCAGCCAAATTTTTCAAAGGGCAAGGTTTCTGCAAGCTTCTTACAGGAGAATCCAACATACTATCCGAAGGGGACACAGGTAACAAAGAACACATTTCTGGGGTAAGTGTAATTGATGTTGAGTCCCAATATGCTGATTTAATTTTTTATTTGAAAAATGGATATGCTCCTCCCAAACTCAATCATAAAAGAAAAATATATTTACAAATAAAACAAATCCATTATGAGATTGTTGATAATGTGTTATTTAGGAAAAACTATGATTCCATGTCATTAAGATGCCTTGAAAAGTCTGAAGCACAAACAATTTTGCAGGAACTTCACAATGGACCAGCAGGTGAACACTTCGGAGGAGATACTACTGCACACAAAATATTATATGTTGGATACTATTGACCCACTCCTTTCAAATATACCCATGCATACATAAGGAAATGCGAAACATGTGAAACTGCTTCTTGAAGACAATGAAAACCAACCTTGCCTCTGCAGTGAGTCAACATCAAAGAACCTTTCGAACAATGGGGACTGGATATCATAGGTGAGATCGTTCCTCATTCTTCTAAATAACATAGATATATTCTCACTGCTACATATTACTTCACTAAGTGGGTGGAAGCAATTCCGCTAAAGGTAGTAAATTCTGAATCTGTTATTAAATTTATTGATCAATTTATCATTACAAGATTTGGTTTGTCTTCTACACTTATATTTAATAATGCACCTTCTTTTTTGGGTACCAGTATGATTGAATTTTCAATTAGGAGAGGTTTTAAACTCAAATATTATGCTAATTACTATCCCCACAGAAATGGTTTGGCAGAATCCACTAATAAAAATCTCCTTAGAATAATCAAAAGAATGGTTGATCAAAATAAAAAAAACAGCACAAAGCTTTAATATTTTCTCTTTGGGTTGATAGGATAACTTAGCAGACCTCTATAGGCACTTCTCCATTCAACTTATTATATGGTTAGGAATCCATCATTCCATCACATTTAGCTCTTCATTCATTAGCCCTAATTCAATTTATTGAAGAAACACCTTCTTCTACCTTGCAATTAAGAAATTCACAAATCCTAAAACTAGAAGATGAAAGGGAAAATTCTAAACTCAGACACACCAAACATCAATAGATGGTGAAATATTCTTTCGATGCAAGTTCAGTCACACTAAGATCCTTCCAAGTTGGAGATCTAGTTCTCAAGTGGAGTAAAGCACATGAAGAAAAAGGGAAACATACCAAATTTTAGAATATATGGCTTGGTCCATTTCAGATTGTTGCATAGATAAGTCTATCTACATGTATACTTCAACATTTATCAGGAAAGAGAGATTCTCTTCCTATAAATGGGCTCATATTAAAGAAATTCTTTTCTTAAAAAAAATAAAAATAAAAATAAAAAAGAATCTATAAAAAATCACTTCTATTGTACATCCCGCTGCAATTTATTTTTCCTTTACAGATTTTGTTAATAAAAATGTTAAATAGTACTCTATTTACTTTTCAAACATCTCTCGAAGTCATTTTTCATTTTGAAGGTAGGAATTTTTAGAGAAGTGGTTACCAAAATTGAAAACTAGATAAAAATTATATAGCTATGAAAATTTTCCATTAAGTTGTGAAATCTTTTAAAAACATCAAAAATTATCATTTTACTCTAGTTTCAGTCAAAAAGGTTATCCTTAAAAGGAAAATGCTATCTTACAACTAAAGCACTTTCAACTCAGATTTGTTATCCAAAACTCTTAATGAGTCAATGATCCTCCCCATCCATTAAAAAGAGACCTTTTAGAGTATAATTCTAAAATATAATAAATCTAAAAAAGATAAGAGGTCTTCATCATGATCCTGCTTACCATGATCATAAGGAATCAATTAAACTGACATTGCCACACTTAATACCAAATCAGAGTAATGGCTTATGATTTTTCAATTATAAGACAAGGGGTCTCATCACGAGCCAACTTGTTTAGTTTGATTATTACCAGTGAATGCCATTGTTGTTATCTAGTCACCAAACTAGGACAATGGCCTTTTAACATCAATTAAAACAAAAAAAGAAAAGAAAAGAAAAATAAACCTACCTCTAATCATTGCACTGTTAAATGGATGGGACACTATATTTTTGTTGGTTAAAGGTAACCCTATCCAGGCTATGAACATTTGCTGGCAGTAGTGGCTTTACCTATGACAAACAAGTACACTACAAAATAAGTGATAAAAGGCCCCCTACTTTATTTTTATAAACTAATTAATGACTAATACAAGTAAATAGGTGTTTTTCATTCACGAAAGGTTTTTAAAAGAAATTGCAATTTAATGAGTTTTATAGTGAGAGTAATTTTATTTATCTAAATGTTTCTAAAAGTAGTTTCCACTTTCTAAATTATTTTTAGTCAATCTTTAAAGAAATTCATCATTTATTAGAGATAACTATCTCTTCTAGTGAATCACCAATCGTTGTACTATTCAACAACCCCCATTTAATCTATTATAAATTTCCTCTGAAATTTATTATATTAAAATAGGGACCCTTTAATTTTAGAAAAGCCTTTGATTTTGTTTCTTTAAAAAAGAACCAAAAATTAAAAAATAGAAAACTAACATAGAAATTGTTAATAAAATCCCATAACCAAAGTTTGATACTTAGGGTTTTTAATTAAAACCCAAGTATTAAACCTTGATTATCCAAAAGACTGAATTTTAATAGCCCCTGAGACCAAAACTATACTTAGGCTTCAAAAAAACCTTAAGTATTAAACAATAGGGGTTATTAACAAAAAATATGAATAATCAAAGTATTATTCCTCATCGCTTCCCCGCATCGCAAAAGTTCCATAAGGCAAATACCCCTGTGCCAACTCAATTGCGATTACGATATCACCTCGGACCCAACAGGAAAATTAATCGTAAGAAATAAAATTATGCATCCACGACTATCACAAATCCCAAAAGTTACATGGTTTATGCTTGCATTCCGATTGCAATATGCGGTATAAGCCCCGGACCTTATAGGATTATACATGTTAATTCATAAATTTTCCCTCGCATCCGCGATTATTGCAAATAACAAAGGGTCATTACTTCCTGATTCCTTGTCTTAACTGATTTTGATTGTGATATGATACATGTCATCCATGACATCATACTCCATGTCATCTTCCATGTCACATCATCACATCATCATGACATCATTCGTGATCACACTTCCGTGTCACCCCAGGACATTGCAATCGCAAGTTTTAAAGGGACACCATTTATAAAAATCCTTCACCTTAGCTGATTTGTGACTACGATTTTAATTGCGATGTAAGGATCGGACCCGAGACATAACTTAAAAGTTGTCTATAACATTTTTCATCTGGGTCCTTCACAACTTTCGTAGTCTTACCCATTCCTTTGCCTGCACTTCAAACGTCGATTGCAATAATACGAAAAGCTCGACTTGTCTTGTAAAAATAAATCACTCAGATCTAATCTGCCTGGATCAATGACAGAGAATATTTCAGACCCCCCTTCGCTCAACTTTCAAAGGGGGGGGTCTGAAAAGTGGTTTTTTCATCCATCCCTATATCTACATGTTACTCCTTTGATCTTTCAGACTCCCCTCTTCACAAACTACTTACCACTTCAAACCCCTCCAACAAAAAGAACGTTATGCCTTCCTTTTCTATCAACCTTTGTTTTGCAATTTGTGATAAGACTGTAAAGTCCGCCTCTCTTATCACATACCTCACTCTTCATTCTTCTCCATCATGTTTGTGTTCGGGATTTATTACACTCTACATTTTTATCCTAATTTCCTACAAAGTGTGATTTGTTTCAAATGAAACTCTCTTATCACTCTCATTTATTTTTAGCTTATCGATTCTTGTTTTTCGTGTTTACGTTCATGACAAAAGAAGACAATTGGGTTGATAAATGGTAGTTTAGTTCAAATAGACAGGCAAACATCCATATAATCAGATGGAACAAACAATGTCAATGAAGATAGCAAATCACATCCAGAAATTCATACCAAAAAGTTGTTTTCCTTTAAGCGTTATTGAAGGGATCTGTTTAAATTCCCTCAATGCTTTGTATAATACATTTTGTTGTTTGTATGCTATTTAAGCTTGCTTGTTGTATGAAATTAAGGTCCTAAATTTTATGAAGAAAGGTTTACGAAAGCTTGCACTATTGTACTTTCATATTTTTCTCAATAGAACGACTGGAACATTGTTTTAGGAATTTTCATAAATAATTTTGAGAAGTTGCATTTTTATAATCTTGAAATCATATTTGTTGCTATTTCTTTTATGAGCTAAGAAACGTGCACATGGTATTTCTATCTTTGTACCTCTGTTTTGTTCATAAATAAATAGTGAATTTATCTTTTCATATTTCTTATTACATGGTATTTAAAGAACAATGTTACATGTATTCATTTATGATCATGCTGCCACTAATATTTTTAAATACATGTTAAGCAATTTTCTTTGATATTCTAAATGTGATATGAGTTATACACATTATTTTGATTAACTATTTAATCAAAATAATCATCTTGAAAAAATTTCATTACCAATGGTGTTTGAGCAATCTATATTGTCATTTACTAACGAAAATCATTATAGATCGCATCTAGATAAATGTTAAACAATCACGGATCATAGAGTATATTAATGCATAAGTTTTCTATTTGATTCATTGCTGCAAATCCATCTATTTCACTCCACTATAAGTATTACACATTCATTCAATCACCTTTCATTGGGAAATTGGTCCCATTATATCTAGTTAGAACCACTACCTAAACGGAAAAGGAGTTGTCTTAAGGTTTGGACCGGGTGGTTTTCCCTCATGTTGATGCAATGATTTTCAAGGCCTCAACAAACCATTAGTGAAATATGAAATAATTAGTAAAAAAATCAACTAGGAATTAATATTTGCAGTCAATTATTAATTTATTTACAAAAGTTAAAATAATATACATTTTGTATCTTTTTTAACCCAGGCGGTAAATATTATTGAACTTTGGATGAGCACCATTTGAAAATGGTGTAACCAAATGAGATGAAACAAGTATCGATGGAAAGCTAGCGAAAACTCAAACTCAATGAAGCAATCAAAATAGAATTCTGAGAAAATGAGAAATTGGCAAAATTGTAGGACAATTAACCAGAAGAAAATATTAGAAAGGTAATTTAGCCAAACATTTATGAAAAGGGTCCCCATTATTTGAAATAAATAAGTCAAAAATAGGGGGGTTGAATTTTCACTACAACACTAGTGACATACAGGAAAGAACTAGTTATCTCTGGTTAAAAGATGATGAACTTTAATTTACCTGAAGGTTAAAAATAATAGATTCCATGAAACTATCTAACACTAAAACATTTCACATGGGTCCCACATTAGTGAATTAAGTAATAAAAGATTGAAAAGATAAGTACTCAAAACAAATAGAGTTTAGAATCATGAATCCAAAATTTGGGAAAATTTTATTTTAAGATTACCTCATATGAAAAATAGAAGAAGGTACAGATAGGAGTTTTTGATAAAGCATATATCCATTGTTACAAATGGTATTTTTCATCGCTTCGCTGCTAGCGAGCCTTAACAATATTCTAGTGAAATTGTGTTTTATGCCATGGAAGCATACCTCCGCTTCTAACGAGTGTCCATAACCCCTACAAGTTTACTTGTATTTCCCATGCTTCCTCTTTTAATCTCCCTTTTGATAAATGCATTTGTGATCTTTTAGTTTATGATATACCTTAGTGAAATAGGTGGAATGATAATAGAGACTTATGTTAATGGATATAATACTTCCAAAATCTTGACTCCAAAAATATTTCCCTGCGAATATCATTTAGAGGTTTTATAAAGTGGAGGGGTGGGAGGGATCCATTGAGTTAAATGCAGGTCATTTCTTTCCTTCAAAATGTGAACCATATCACTTAGAAAGGATGTGTGTTCCTCCATGAAAAATATTTTAAAGCAATAGGGCTTCATAATTCCATAAAGATATACCTTTAATAATAAATGAAATTCATTGAAATAGACAAAGTAGAGATTTCCCATGTATGCCAACCATTGTTAGGTGAGGAAAAGGCCTTCCACATAAATCATGGTGGCATTAGCACTCAAATCTGCCTTAGGCTAAAATAAGGCAAAACTCAAGGCCACATCAAACCACGCTCAGCCTCGTAGCTAGCCCTACGAGGACAGGAGAGGGCTCTCTCCGGGTCAAACTAGGCAAAAGATAATCAAAATGGATCGAGATGACTGAATTGATGACTAATTTTAGGCTAGGTATGAAGTACAAAGAGTTTAGAATTTATTTTTAATGATTTTGTTGAAATCAAGGGAAAGGCAATTTTGGGTGCAGGGATGAGGCACAGTTTTTGCAGAGGTCCACTTGGGGCAAGATAGGCGATTGTTTTGATGCCTTAAAGCAAGTGAGATGGGTATATCAGACTGGTGAGGGGCTAAGGAGAGCAAGGGGTCTCAAGGATTCTCCTTAAACTGAAGAAAACATAGAATATTAAACAAATTTAAAGGCAGAGCATAGCAATTTCATGGATTCTACCTTAACACTTCATTTGTTTAATAACAGAAGATTTAATAGAGATAATGATGCACATACACAACTTGAAAGTACTGAGAGAAACACACCATCAACACATAAAGCCACATGGATCCCAAATAGTGCTGCAAAACCCTGGTCTTTCCTTTGCCAGAAATGCTGATAAGATATGTACAATATAGTCTCAAAGCTATCCTAAGAGTCCAACCTCTCCTACTGAATGAAAATTTATATATATATACCAAGCTATCCTCATTCCCTAACCTCTAGGGGTCAAGCTCCTCCTTCTAGGAGCAGTTTGAACAAATTCTAAACATGGAGCAAGAATCTAGACGACCAAACAACCTGCCTCTAAAAAGAAGGACACTGATTCATTACATTAGTTTCTTGCTAATTTGTGAATGAATCATCTAGAAGAAGATAGATAAGTGCCATGCTACCTTACATACATAAAATTACATCATTTTGGGTGAAAAATTACATCAAAAAGTGAAACTGGCGAAAACTAGCAGAATTCCTAAGCTGAAGGTGAAAATCTGGGCCAAAAATGTATGCTTAATGCCCCTGATCCCTATGCATAACACACATTTGAGCCTATTTTTGGGGCACTTCCCGACATCCAAATTGCGCTCAGGATAGCTCGTGGGAAATCCCTGGATGTCTACTTTCCAACCCAAGTGGAATGTTCCAATTTGGAGCTCATTTTCCCCCTCACAACTGAATTCTCCCAGAGGTACTTCCTGCAGTTGGAAAAAGTGGCAGCAAGGTGGTTTTCATGATGTTCTTGGACATTTAGACCATCCAGATCTCAATGAAATGCTTCGGCAATGGCTGAACATGTGTATTTCGTCAAGACAAATCCAAAACTACAAGCCATTTGTCAATTGGACCTCCCAATCTTTAGGGTAACGCGCTGCGCGCTACGCGTAGAACCCAAAAACCTGTTTCTCAAGCCAAAATTTTTGAAATGACAAAATTTTCTCCAAATGTGCCCAAAATTGGAGTGAAGACCCTCCATCATGTATCATGCTCAACTAGTGAAGCCTCGGCCAAAACTCGAAGCAGATCAGGCCTTTTGCGTTGTTTTTTTGCTTTGCTCAAATGCCTTTTGAGGACCTTCATTCTCGCTTTGCAAACATGCATACGAGCCCAATAGTGAGTCTTCATGTGGCGAAGCATGTCCTTGTCCCTATTTGCCTTCGCCAACAACTTCTCCAAATGAGTGTTGACCCAGATGAGCATTGCTTCCCTATCAATAGGTGTCAAATCACCGGGTCTCCTTCGGGCCAATTCCCGGTCTTCGCAGATCTTCCGCAGCTCATAAAGCTCATGCTCATCTTCCAATTGCTTGTTGCACTGCTCTATTAGTTGATCACCCATTTAGCCATCTGTAATTTCTTTTGCAGCGACTCATTCTCGGCCCTTTGCTCTCTGATGATCTCTTTGAGCTCTGAATTGGGCGAACTAGCATCAACATCAATGATACCGGTGTCTTGAACTCCTGAAGGACCCTCATCAAGCATGGGTCTCTTGCCCCTATCCTGACTTTGTACCTGTGTTGTAGATGGAAGAAAGACCCCTTCCACATGATGTGGAGATAATACTCGCTCTGCTGATGGTGTCAACAAGACCCCTTCCACCCCAGGTGGAGATAGTACTCGTTGTGCGGCTACAAATAAGGCCCTATGGCCTTTCTCATATGTCACATATACGGGAGCATCAACATGCTCGGTCTCAGGAATGTCAAGCTGCTGTGAATTCCCTTCCTCGTCATGAACTATCTCTGGTGGTGGCTGAGGCGCTGTGAAAAGGTCACGAGCAATAAAATCCTCCCATGTAATGCCCTGTTGTGCCAGCTGATGAATCACCGCGATCTTGATCAATGCATAATGGTATATGCTCCTGTGCTGTTGTGCTGGGTTCTTCTTTTGCACTAAAGGCACCATCCTCTCTATGTTGAGAAACATAAAATATGGGATGTTCATCAGACGCACCCTTGTAAAATGCATCAACAAACGGACATGGTATGCATAAAGACGCGAGAATCTGCCCTGACAATAGAAATACTGGATGATAAGCTTCATCAAAGGTGCAAACCGATAATTCAGGTAGTGGAAAGGAAAAACTCTACTCAAGTGCCTCATATACCCTGGTTTAATATATGGCTCATAATATGATTTCTCTAGCTGTTAACGTTTATTCCATTGCTCCCCGATATTTGGAATTCACATGGCCTCTACAATGGTTTCTAGTGACAAAATTAACTCCAGCAAGGTTTACATGGCCATCATGCAAATGAAGAAAAAACAAGCGAGCTAATTCACGATGATGCTGAAACTATGAAATTAGCTCACAAAAATGATAGCATGACTGATGGCGAAAGAAATCCATGGCAAGTGGGCAAGCATGCAATCGTACCATAGAAGTGGGCTCTTCTCTAAGATGTTTACCACCTTTGCCACCTTTGCGAGGTCTTTGTGGCACATTTCCCTCTGTGGTGGAATCACTTTCATTTTCTTGCTCATAAGATGACTCTGTATCTGACATGGTTTTGAGAACAAAATAGGTGCAATAGGAGGACTGCAATGTGTATGTTGTATGTGTAATGGAATCCTAATTTCAATGTATCCTCAAAAAACCAGCTGAATCATCATAAAAATTCTGCCATAATGGATATTTTGTTTGGTATATTTGGGCATAAAAACAATCACAAAGATGTTGTGGTATGAAGTGTTGCTGTCTCTAATGTCTTTTAATACCCTATACAAAGTTTCAATAAGGGCCTAGGGTTTGATTTATTTTCTTACACCCAACACCACTTCCACTTCTTCAAACACACATTAGACAATATTCAACTTGATGTTTGAGTCAAAGAAACATCTACTTGTATTTGCAGAGGTGATTTGATATGTTTTAGGCACAAAAACATAATGTTGGAATTGATGCGTAGTGCGCCAATTCTATGCGTAGCGAACCTCCCAGTGCGTAGCGCCTGTGGAAATTAACATAGGACGTGCATGCCCAATGCGTAGTGCATCGCCCAGTGTGTAGTGCGCAAGTCCTATGCGTAGCGCGCACCTTCACTCTGCCTCGAGGGTTTGAAACTCGGTTTTTTGCCCTCCAATCTTGAAAATGCTCTTGCTTTGTTATGTGTTGATCCAAAAAGACTTGTTTCACCTTATATACACCCAAAATATCTAATTTGAATAAATTAACTTCAAAAAACCCACTTTGTAAAGTTTGGGCACTTTCACTTTTGGCCTATTAATACAATGATGCTTTTTGATTTTCTTTTGCTTTTCTGAGGTTTGGACTAAAGCTCTTTGTTGATTTTTGTTTGCAGGGATAGTTATAACATGATCTGGCAAAGGAGACGAAGGTTGCACTTGAACATCTAAAGAATCGAAAATTTTGACAATTTCTTACAAAAATGAGAAGGCGACTTATCTTCAAAACGGTGTTTTGAAGAGAAGTCCTAATTTAACTGCACAATGATGAAAATTATTGAAATGATGATCTATCAAAGACATCCCTCTAGCCTGCTGGTCTTCTAAAACTTTTCAAGACAAAAATGACTCAACCCTAGACCTAAAACCTCCAAAATTTAAAACATGATTGTGAATGACTTTTGAAAACTTATTTTAATGAATAGACCTGAACCAGCAGTGCCAAGCACGAGGGGAATGAGTGACACAAAACGCTCCATCAGAGTTATGGCATGCCTAATGAAATGCAACTGATCAAAATGGATGGGACACCTAAAACATGAAATGCAAAAAAGAGCTTTTGATCTCTGATGGAGGGATAACTAGACCGACTCTAACATTGGCTCCAATGGGGATGGTAGCTCCTTGGAGATACCAAGAACCGCAGATCATCCATTGGGCGATGGAGTCATTATTCCGACACAAAATCTTGAGAATTTGACTGAAAAAAAAAAAAAAAAAAAAAAAAAAAAAAAAAAAAAACAAAACAAAACAAAAAACAAAAAAAAAACAAAAAAAAACTGCTTTGACCAAACTAGACTCGAAACTAAAAGATTTAAACAAATGACTTGACAAACTCATACTAACTAACCTTCATTTTTAGAATTATAGCCTTCACCTCGGGCCCCAAACTAAAGATGATAAGTTAGTTTACATGTGCAATAGAACAAAAGTAAAATGATATGTACAATGATGATGAAATGAGCAAAAAAGTACTCAAAAGTAGTATCTCTTTAATAGCCGACCATTAATCGACCCTCCAGGACATTCATCTTCATTCATCTCCTTGAGAAGGAAAGCGTTTTAGCCATGATATGATGCAATCTTGTAAGGACCCTTCCATAAATTTTCAAATTTACCATGCTTTCCCTTGTCTTCATGTCAAGCGTCCCATCTCAAAACTACCTCATCTAGCTGAAATGTGTATGCCTTTGCTTTCCGGTCATAAATCTTTTTGATGCTCTCCTGCAACTTGCAAGTGTTTTGAAATGCCTCTTCCTGTGTCTGCTGTAAATGGATCATTTGATTAACCCTTATCTACATAGGATCTTCCTCACTACCCGCTTCTTGAAGCAATTTGACTACCGGGACAGCAAGCGAAGTGGGAAAAACCATGTCTGTTCCATACACCAACTCGAAAGGAGACATGCTAATAGACTTTTTCTGACTCACCCTATCAACCCATAGTGCATTTATCAACTTCTTGTGCCAGCCCTTTTTACTGATTTCCAACAATTTCTTAATGATATTGACCAAAGACTTATTAGATGATTCCGCCAATCCATTTCCTTGAGGGTGGTATGCGGTTGAATGTCCCAAGCTAATATTGTACTTATAGAAAAACTCAATCATCCTTTTTGACTTAAACGCTGTTGCATTATCTATAATTAACTTACTTGGACATCCAAAACATGACAAAATATTGGTCTCAAGAAAAGAAATAATTACCGCATATGTAGCTTGTCGAGTAGGAATTGCTTCAATCCATTTTGTGAAGTAGTCTGTGGCCGTCAATATCCATCGATGTTGTCCTGATGATGCTGGAAGAATTTCACCAATGAAATCCAATCCCCACTGCTGAAGGTGCGCTGACTTCAATTGGTTTGAGAGGCAAAGGTTGGAGCTTCTGCTTTCCTTGAAAAATTTGGCATTCGTGACAATTTTTAACAGCCTTATATACATCTGAAAATAATGAAGGCCAATAATAGCCTGCCCTTAGAATCTTGTTTGCCGTGGTCTTCCAAAAAAAATGACCTCCACAGTCCCCTCTATGAAAGTCTTCCACGACTCTTTGGGCTTCCTCCTCTACCAAACAATTTAATAACATTCCACCAGGGTCTTTCCAAAACAATGTTGAATCGAGAATGCAATATTTTGCAGCCTTCAATTTCAATGTTCTACTTTTGTTTCTCGGCATTCCAGGATGTGAATATAAATGCTAAAGTACATATAAAATATCAGTGTACCAAGGAGAAGAAAGAAACATTTCAGATACCTGAATGGATGGGTTCTGCTCATCTTCGTCAGACATGGCAGCAATCAAATTTATGTCTAGAACTTGCAGATTTGTTTCGGCCATTAGCTTGGCGAGTCCTTGACCTTTGATCAGCTTGGTGGGTTTAATCTCAACATCATACTCTAACAACGCAGCAATCCACTTACCCCTTCTCCCTTCTGGATCTGCCTGTACTAAAATATCTTTAGCTCCTGCGTTAGGAATGTAAGCTAAAATATTGGAATGCAATATGTACACACGAAAATCTTTCAAGGCCTTTACAAGTGCAAGTGCTTGCTTCTCAATGATGTTATATTTCAGTGCTCAATCTCTAATAATCCGACTGAAAAAGGCAATGGGTTTTTCAACACCTTCTCTCTTCTGCATTAGTACAGCTGCCAAAGTGTGCTCAGAAGCAAATGAGAACAAAATAAAATCTTGAGTGTAGTCGGGGCTGATCAAAATAGGAGCTGAAGAAAGAGCTAAATTCACTAAATTAAATGATTTAATCACCTATTCGGTCCAATTTACCTGAATGTCCTTCTTGAGCATGCTTGTGATCTCTCTAAGATGTTCTGCTAGATTTGGAATCAAGCGACGCAGAAAATTCAGTTTACCATTGAAGGACTGAATTTCTTTCTTGTTACGGGGCTGTTCAATTTGCTGAATGGCTTCACCACGTGTTGGATCAATATGGATGCCGTCTTTAGATATGATGTGGCTAAGAAGTTTTCCCTCATCCATGGCAAAAAGACTCTTTTTCGGCTTCAACGAGATGCCGTGTTTTCTGCACTTTTGGAAAACAAGTTTCAAATGATATAAATGTTCCTCATTAGAATTTGAAAACATGGTTAAGTCATCAAGATAAACAACTAAAAATACATCTTTCTCATTGGCGAAAGCCACGTCCATTGCACGCTGAAAGGTGGCTCCTGCATTTTTCAAACCAAAAGGCATCTTTGCACAATGAAATGTTCCCCATGGAGTGGTGAATGTTGTCTTGTCACGGTCATCTTCATGCACTAAAATCTGATTGTATCCCGAATAACCGTCGAGTAGTGACATCCTTGATGCTCCAACTACTCGCTGCAATATATGATCCATTTTACGTAGCGGATAATTGTCTTTTAAAGACACTTTATTCAAATTTCTGAAATCAATGCACAAACGGATCTCACCTGTCTTCTTTCTTACGGGCACCAAGTTTGATATCCAATCTAAAAATCAGATAGGCACAATGATTCCTGACTTATACAATCTGTTTACCTCTTTCTCAATTGATGGCAGCAGTTTCGGATTGATTCTCCTCAACTTTTGACTAAGGCTTCTGATTTGGCTTAATAGGAATAGTATGCCTAATGATATTTGTATCATATGTTTTAAGATCTGAGTAATCCCATGCAAATACATCAGAAAATAAAGACAACAATTTCATATATTCAGCTTTTACCTTTGGTGACAATGACATTGATAGCTTAACCATCTTGGGATTCTCAGCTGTCCCAATATTTACCTCTTCAACACCCTTTTCAGTCGGTCTCAATGTCGGTTTGTGGGCCACATCATCTTGGCCAAATAGCTCCTCTAAAGGAATCAATCCCTTAGGAATAATGTTGTCCTCAAGTTGCAGCACGTCCATTTGATTTACTTGTATATTGTCAATACCATTATCATTTTCAGTATCTATTAAGGAATCTTTGAACTTACCCTTATTTTGCAGAAACTCATTGATCTCTTCATCATATTGAAAAACTTGCCAGCATCGATGATTGTCCGAAACAGTGGGACAATGCTTCACATGAATCTCAAATTTGTTGCTAGAATTCATTGGAATTTTCAAATTGCTTGTTGCCTTAGCAAGTCCATCAGCAACACCATTTTGTATGTGAGGCACACATGTCAATGTATGGTCAGAAAACAACCTCAAAATATCTAAGACTGCATTTCGATATGCTCTCATACGAGGATGCTTGGCCTGAAACTCACCTTTAACTTGCTTTATTACCAACTCGGAATCACCATAAACCGCAATCTTCTTTGATTTCAGTTTTCTAAGAATCTTTAGGCCAGCAATGAGAGCCTCATATTCCGCCTCATTATTTGAACAATCAAATGCTAGTTTATAGGAACACACTCTCACCTTGCTTGGAACTTTGTCTTGAGCGGAAAAAGGACTTCAAATCCACACACCAATACCAGCACCATCACTACCTACTGCGCCATCGAAATCCATAGTCCAAAGATCATCTTCATCCTCCTCCAAGTGCTGAAATTGTACTGCCTTTGATTTTTATGTTTGCTGCCCATTTTCTTCAGTTGTTTGCTCCATTATACCTTGCTTTTCTCCTCTTTCCTTTTGTAGAACTTCTCTAAAATTTTCAGTGATCTCTGGTATATCTTCCGCTTGAACTAACTGACTATCTAGATCACTAAAACTATCAACAAATAAAACAAACGACTCCAAATCTGTATGTACATAATTTACAGGATGATTGATCAGCTTCTCTTTGCTAGTTATCATGTATTTCATCTTTTTCTCTCGATATAGCTTTCTCATTTGACCAAAGAATGGAATTGTGGCATAGGAAAAGTCTAACTGTAGAGTACCCTTCAACTTAGCTCCCCAAGATCTCGAAAGTAGCATACCAAAACGTGGAGGAATGTCTGCCACAACCACATCCATCAAGACATTTTTCACTGGGATTTGGTCTAAGCTAACAACCAAATCTTTGATGAGACCGATACATCTCACACGGCTGGAATCAAATGAATATAAATCATGATATTTCCTTGTTATGTGTAACCCCAGCTTCTCCATGATCGCCTTTGGCATCAAATTGTGCGAAGCACCCGAATCAAACATAGCATTATGCAAGACATATTCATGCAATCTCAAACTGATATAAAAGGGAGGAACATCACTATCAGGGGACTGACCATCCAATGCTGGCCCAAAGATCAATTCGAGTTGATCATCTTCAACGTTCATCGTGTCAAACATGGGATCAAAGTTCAGAATTTTGGAGACTTGACCTCGGTAGCTGCTGTTTTTCATAATTTCAGTCAAAGGAATAGATATTTTTAATTTGGAAATTTCATTTTCCAAACTAAATGCTGAAACTTTTTCGACTTCTTTTACTGGAATCTCTCTCCTATCTTTGATTATAGCTGCCTGATTTGTCTTTTCCGCTGCTGATATCTTGCTAGTTGTAGGATCAATTGTCTCCTTTCCTTTCTTCGGTGGTATCGGTGAATCTGTCTTTGGTGCTGTAGCTTCCTTTCTTTTCTGAATGGGATTGATAGGCACATCTCGGTTTCTCAATGAATACTGCTTCTGTTGAGTGGACAAAGCATTCAAATATCCTCTTTGGTAGTCATCTAAATCTGCATCATTAGCTAAGATAAAATCTTCATCTTGCTGGGCGCCTGAACTTTCTCCATACTCTTCTTCTTCAGTGATGTAAATGGGCAGATCATCAGGAATAAAGAAGTGGTTTTGGTCCCCTGCTACATCAGCATCTTCATCTGAATATTGACTCACTAAATTCTGCAAAAGAGGAGTCTTGATCGGTTGCTGGGCTACCAGCTCTTGTACTCTTGTTTCACGTTGCTTAATTCTGTACTGAGGTTGTTGTTGGCCACGGTAATTTGGATTACAAATCTGCATTTCTGATTTGTCAAGGTTCAGTCTTTTGAACATCTCACGAAGCCAAGGTGGTTCTGATGATGTAGATTCTTCCTTTATAGTCACTCTTTTCTCTGCCTTCAAACGTGCTCTCTTGTCGTTCAGATTTGCCTCAACATTGACAACAATCTTTTTCATATCTTCTAAAGTAGGCGGATCTCTATCCCGTAATGAATAAGCCATCTCCGGATCAAATCCATCCAAGAATTTGAGAAGAGCTGATTTTCTAGATGGTCTTAAATCATTAAGAATAGCATTATAAACTATATTGAACCTAATAATGTAGTATTTGATAGACTCACCGTGATTGCGTTTGATATTATTGTACTCGGCATTGATCTGAAGCGGATCCTTTCTAAGTTCCCAATGATCAAGAAACTACTTCTGAAGTTCAGCCAACGTAGGTATACTTCTAGCTCCCAAGCCTCTAAACCATTTTCTTACCTCTCCTCTGAATATTTGCACAAACAATCGCATAGTTACATCCTCGTCATCAATCTCATATAAATCATAAAAAGTTGCCATTTTTTCGATGTGCTGCTGAGCAGACACACTTTGAGGAGTGCCATCAAATAAAGGAATTTTACTCTGATAGTCCGCAGGCATATCATGCAATTGCTGAGGTAAAGCAAGAGGTACGAAAGGAGCAGCCATTACTCTAGGTGGATTTACTCTAGGTGTTGTTGGCGGAGTGGATGTCGCTACTGTATGGGGAGTATGTGGAGGTGTATGTGGAGGAGAAGCAATGTGGGATGAATAAGGGGAATTAGCTATAGATTCGGAGTAAGTAATTATAGGCTGCACAGGAATGGTAGGAATGAAAGGCGGTTCAGTAGGAACTCTAGAGGTAGATGTCGTGACGATGGATCCAATGTTTGCAGATACGGCTTCTAAGAACTTAGCAAGATTGGCCGCTTGGATGCTAGTCTGAAGTTTCTTTAAGATAAAATTGTCAATTAATTTATTGTGCCTTTCAAATTCAAGGGCTGCAGCAAAGTCAGGATTTGGAACAATAGAATCAAGAGCGTTTTCAGACTTGGTTTTAAACAATGACAATTCAAACTTTTCGTCGAAAGGAAGTTCTTCAAGGTATTCAAAAAGTGCAGGACATGAATGAGATTTAACCAAGGGAGTTTCCGAGCTTTCTTGACGGAGGATTTTTCGAATCAAACTTGGATTTTCATAAATAGGAGGTGGATTCGGATCTGGATTACCTCTTGTATGTCTTCTTGAAGCTAGTGTATTTATCAGGAGATCAAAAGAATTAAAGTATTTCAGCCAATCGTTTGCTAGAATCAATCATCCAAAGGTCTAGAACAATCAAAAGTACTGGGGTGATCTGCAAATCAAAGTTTCACAAGCTAACCGGAGATCGATTGAAGCAACATTTATCTACTTCCGCTTATGCATAGCAAGAGCGTTTCGAAAGCTACCTGGTGTGACTTCAGACATCATCTAAGACATGTGAAAGAAACTCATCAACAAGCAAACCATTTTAGATTTTTCCCCAGCAGAGTCGCCACTATGTTAGCACTCAAATCTGCCTTAGGCTGAAATAAGGCAAAACTCAAGGCCACATCAAACCACGCTCAGCCTCTTAGTTAGCCCTACGAGGACAGGACAGGGCTCTCTTCGGGTCAAAATCAGCAACAGATAATCGAAATGGCTTGAGATGACCGAATTGATGACTGATTTTAGGCTAGGCATGAAGTACAAAGAGTTTAGAATTGATTTTTAATGATTTTGTTGAAATCAAGGGAAAGGCAATTTTGGGTGCGGGGATGAGGCACAGTTTTTGCAGAGGTCCACTTGGGGCAAGATAGGTGATTGTTTTGATGCCTCAAAGAGTGAAACTGGTGAAAACTAGCAGAATTCCTAAGCTGAAGGTGAAAATCTGGGCCAAAAACTATATGCTTAGCGCCCCTGATCCCTATGCGTAGCGCACCTTTGAGCCTGTTTT
Organism: Pinus taeda; assembly: GCA_000404065.3. NCBI lineage: Eukaryota > Viridiplantae > Streptophyta > Pinopsida > Pinales > Pinaceae > Pinus > Pinus taeda. The sequence continues at coordinate 140,068 of APFE030835452.1, read as the reverse complement.
TGGGGCACTTATCGAGATCCAAATTGAGCTCATAATAGCTTGTTAGAAATCCCTGGATGTCTTCTAATTTGGAGCTCATTTGCCCCCTCAAAACTGAATTCTCCTAGAGGTACTTCCTGTAGTTGGAAAAAGTGGTAGCAAGGTGGTTTTCATGATGTTTTTGGACATTCAGACCATCCAGATCTCAATGAAATGCTTCGGAAATGGCTGAACATGTGTATTTATTCATGAAAAATCCAAAACTACAAGCCATTTGTCAATTGGACCTCCCAATATTCAGGGTAGCGCACTGCGCGCTACGCGTAGAACCCAAAAACATGTTTCTCAAGCCAAAATTTTTGAAATGACAAAATTTTCTCCAAATGTGCCCAAAATTGGAGTGAAGACCCTCCATCATGTATCATGCTCAACTAGTGAAGCCTCGGCCAAAACTCGAAGCAGATCAGGCCTTTTGCGTTGTTTATGTGCTTTGCTCAAACGCCTTTTGAGGACCTTCACTCTCGCTTTGCAAACATGCATGCGAGCCCAATAGTGAGTCTTCATGTGGCGAAGCATGTCCTTGTCGCTATTTGCCTTTGCCAACAACTTCTCCAAATGAGTGTTGACCCGGATGAGCATAGATTCCCTATCAATAGGTGTCAAATCACCGGGTCTCCTTCGGGCCAATTCCTGGTCTTCGCGGATCTTCCGCAGCTCATAAAGTTCATGCTCATCTTCCAATTGCTTGTTCCGCTGCTCTAAGTAGTTGATCACCCATTTAGCCATCTTCAATTTCTTTTGCAGTGACTCATTCTCGGCCCTTTGCTCTCTGATGATCTCTTTGAGCTCTCAATTGGGCGAACTAGCATCAACATCAATGATACCAGTGTCCTGAACTCCTGAAGGACCCTCATCAAGCATGGGTCTCTTGCCCCTGTCCTGACTTTGTACCTGTGTTGTAGATTGAAGCGAGACCCCTTCCACATGATGTGGAGATAATACTCGCTCTGCTGATGGTGTCAACGAGACCCCTTCCACCCTGGGTGGAGATAGTACTCGTCGTGCGGCTACAAATAAGGCCCTATGGCCTTTCTCATATCTCACATATACTAGAGCATCAACATGCTCAGTCTCAGGAATGTCAAACTGCTGTGAATGCCCTCCCTCGCTATGAACTATCTCTGGTGGTGGCTGAGGCGTTGTGAAAATGTCACGAGCAATAAAATCCTCCCATGTAATGCCCTGTTGTGCCAGCTGATGAATCACCGCGATCTTGATCAATGCATAATGGTATATGCTCCTGTGCTGTTGTGCTGGGTTCTTCTTTTGCACTAAAGGCACCATCCTCTCTATGTTGAGAAACATAAAATATGGGATGTTCATCAGACGCACCCTTGTAAAATGCATCAACAAACGGACATGGTATGCATAAAGACGCGAGAATCTGCCCTCACAACTGAAATACCGGATGATAAGTTTCACCAAAGGTGCAAACCGATCATTTAGGTAGTGGAAAGGAAAAACTCTACTCAAGTGCCTCATATACCCTGGTTTAATATATGGCTCATAATATGATTTCTCTAGCTGTTGATGCTTATTCCATTGCTCCCCAATATTTGGAATTCCCGTGGCCTCTGCAATGGTTTCTGGTGACAAAATGAAATTAACTCCATCAAGGTTTACATGGCCATCATGTAAATGAAGAAAAAACAAGCGAGCTAATTCACGATGATGTTGAAACTATGAAATTAGCTCGCAAAAATGATAGCATGACTGATGGTGAAAGCAATCCATGGCAAGTGGGCAATCCTCCAATTGTACCATAGAAGTGGGCTCTTCTCTAAGATGTTTACCACCTTTGCCACCTTTGCGAGGTCTTTGTGGCACATTTCCCTCTGTGGTGGAATCACTTTCATTTTCTTTCTCATAAGATGACTCTGTATCTGACATGGTTTTGAGAACAAAATAGGTGCAATAGGAGGACTACAATGTGTATGCTGTAGGTGTAATGAAATCCCAATTTCAATGTATCCTCAAAAAACCAGCTGAAGCATCATAAAAATTCTGCCATAATGGATATTTTGTTTGGTATATTTGGGCATAAAAACAATCACAAAGATGCTGTGGTATGAAGTGTTGCTTTCTCCAATGTCTTTTAATACCCTATACAAAGTTTCAATAAGGGCCTAGGGTTTGATTTATTTTCTTACACCCAACACCACTTCCACTTCTTCAAACACACATTAGACAATATTCAACTTGATGTTTGAGTCAAAGAAACACCTACTTGTATTTGCAGAGGCGATTTGATACGTTTTAGGCACAAAAACATAATGCTGGAATGGATGTGTAGCGTGCCAATTCTATGCGTAGCGCACCTCCCAGTGCATAGCGCCTGTGTAAATTAAGACAGGACGTGTGTGCCCAATGCATAGCGCGCAAGTCCTATGTGTAGCGCGGACCTTCACTCTGCCTCGAGGGTTTGAAACTCGATTTTTCGCCCTCCAATCTTGAAAATGCTCTTGCTCTGTTATGTGGTGAACCAAAAAGACTTGTTTCACCTTATATACACCCAAAATATCTAATTTGAATAAATTAACTTCAAAAAACCCACTTTGTAAAGTTTGGGCACTTTCACTTTTGGCCTATTAATACAATGATGCTTTTTTATTTTCTTTTGCTTTTCTGAGGTTTGGACATAAGCTCTTTGTTGATTTTTGTTTGTAGGGATAGTTGTAACATGCTTTGGCAAAGGAGACCAAGGCTGCACTTGAACATTTGAAGAAACGAAAATTTTGACAATTTCTTACAAAAATGAGAAGGCGACTTATCTTCAAAACGGAGTTTTGAAGAGAAGTCCTAATTTAACTGTACAATGATGAAAATTATTGAAATGTTGATCTATCAAAGACATCCCTCTGGCCTGCTGGTCTTCTAAAACTTTTCAAGACAAAAATGACTCAACCCTCAACCTAAAACCTCCAAAATTTAAAACATGATTGTGAATGACTTTTAAAAACTTATTTTAATGAATAGACCTGAACCAGCAGTGCCAAGCACGAGGGGAATGAGTGACACAAACTGCTCCATCAGAGTTATGGCATGCCTAATGAAATGCAAATGATCAAAATGGATGGGACACCTAAAACATGAAATGCAAAAAAGAGCTTTTGATCTCTGATGGAGGGATAACTAGACCGACTCTAACAGGTGGAGTCAACAAAATCAAGCCAAATATATATATATATATATATATATATATATATTCCAAATTGAAGTGAAAAAGAAATCAGTAAACTCCAAAAAATGTCAAAATGAAAAAAGTAAAAGTTGAAAGAAAAGCCTAAATTAAAGACAAACCCAACAAGAATAATTATACAAGTGTCTCAACAAAAGACTAAAATAATATAAGCATGTGCGTGTTACATTCCATGTTGAGATTTTAATAACTTTATCTTGCAGATTTATAAGATATTAAGCTTCCAACCTGTAAGGGAAATAGCAGCCATTAAGTAAATTTCAACCCAAATGAAAAGTATTTGTCTGCTGCAAATTTTCTTGTTTCAAAGCGAAACCTGCATAAAAGCATCTTGACAATTTTCCAATAAAAGCAATACTTATGAAACAAATAAAAAGTCATGGGCTCCACAATTTAGCCGATTTAATGAACAAACATTATTCTTGCTCCAAAAATTAAGAGAAAACAAGGAGAATGAACTCCAAATCTGATCTGATAGAGGTGTGAAAAAAGTTTATGAACAGCTGGAAAACAAAGTTTTAAATTAGGAGAAACTAAAAACAATATTGAAACCAAAAGTAAAGAAATGGAAATGAATGAAAGTGGGCATATGAAACTTGACATTGGAAAATTTTGTTTGATCTTACCTAAGAGATATCATTTTCTCCAATAAAAGTAACCTCTTATTTTAAATAGAATTAAAAGCATGAAGAAGTTGAATTTTCGGAAAACTTATTGACCCAAAATAATCATTTATTAAATCTGAAATAAGGCAAGCAGTAAACTGGGAGAAAAAATGTTTCATGTCCAAGGAATATGAAGTAAATAAAACCAATCAGAAATGAGAATGATGATGTGCTTGTTTATGAATTGGAACGAGCATTGTTTTCTTAATATTTCAAATTTCATATTCACTCCATGATTCTCATAAAATTTCAAGAATCAAGACCAAGTCCAAACAAGGTAATGCATATGTATAGATGGATAGGTATTGAAGTTTTTGTATGCTAAATATAGAGTGATATATAAAAACTCAAATATAAGAGAAATCAAACATGATTTAACCATGATGCAGTACCTTTACCTATTCCAAATTCCTTACCAATCACTTCATCACCATAGTGGTTTCTCAAGGGTGCCTTGAAAAAAAATAAAGATGCATACTAAAAGATGATTGTTGGGTCTTTGTTTTGATACTTATAATGCCCTAATTGAGATCTATTTTTGACCTATTTTGCCTTGAATCTATCTACTATTCACCTATTTTCTTCAAGAATATGCCCTTTTAGCCTTCTCATGTCTATATGAGGTAATCTATATTTCAAAATGCAATTTCTATGTTTTCTTGTAGTAAGAATAACATTATTTGATCTTTTACTCTCTAATTTCTCTGATTGGTTCACATAGATCTTTGGATTTCCACTCCTATTCATCCAATACTCATTCAGCATTCCGACGCTCAAGAAGTTCAAGATTCCAGTACTCAATTCAATGATCTGGTACCTATTTTCTTATTTGTCCAGCCTCTTAAGTAATCCAGCACTTGGTCTTCGTCAAACACCTTTGCAACCATCTAGTACTCGAATAATAGTTGTGTTCTCAACAACTATGTGCACCACATGCATGCACCCATCTGGCACTTGACCAATGGCCCACACTCTTGGCTATCGCACTCATCATATTATTCTATTCTGGCACCAATTGTTCCTTTGTTCTATTTCAATGCCCATATTCTATTGTTCGATTTTGGTACCCATATTCTGTTGTTTTGTTCCGGTACAAGCGTTATACTATCTAATTTTGGTACCATACTTCATCTCCAAACTTAGCAGTTCAACAAATAGTCTACAATAGAACCAATAAATTTACTGAACATATCTCCCTTACTTAGTCATTCGATATTCATTTCCTCCTCATGCACTTCGTGTCATGAGGACGAAGTCACAAATGAAAATTCAGTTTAACTATACATATTTGATGATTATCTCCTGTAACTTTGATTATAATGACCCTCTTCTTTATAGAAGAAAGTTTTGTCAAATTATTAATTTAATCTTTTAATCTTTTAGTGTTCAAAGAGAGATTAGGTTGGAGAATCAAAGAGTTAGAAGCAGAGCACTAGCACTCTGAGATTTGTAATGTTGATGAACTGTTAAGTTCTAAACCTTATTTTTGAGTAAAAATATGAGCCACAGTTGTTAAGATCAATGAGTTAACTTACTTCTTGGCTTTGTATGTTTTCAATCTTACCTTGGTAGCTCATCAAGGGCCCACCGAAGCCATCAAGGAATGTTTTTTTTTTTTTTTAGGTTATTAAATAGTTTAGTGTTTCTACTTTTGCTTTATGAGTAATAATTTTTTAGTTTAAATGGTAATTTATTTATAGATTTAATGATTGATTGTTTGAAGTACAGGAAGGATAAGACCCGAGATCTCACCATTCACATACATGCTCCAATAGTGAAGACTCTTACCAAATATTTCTTGTACTAGTTTTGATTGCCTTGTTTAATAAGCGAATGCATTGGACTAATTTGGTTAAGATTAATAGTTGTAAGAAATGGAGTTAAGTCCATCTTTTTATTTAGTGAGACTATAAATGGAGGAACTCATTACCTAATTTAAAATATTCAATTTAAAGTGTTTGAGCGTTGTGTGGCTTTTCATTAATTGCGTGATGAAATGAATTAAAGTTTGTATAGTTAAGTGTTAATTTAAAGTACTCACAATCTAGACTATACGCAGCAGACAACAGAACTTATCTATTGTCGACACATATAGTGCATCAGCTCCATTGATTACGATTCCTTGGTCGATAATTAAGTATTGAGGAAAACACTTATACCTATATATATACTCATTACCCCAACATTTTTGGCGCCATTTCCGGGGAGCTGTAAATGGTGATAGATTTTTTTGATGGATTATGAGTAATATTGAGGATGACCTAAGGGCAGAGAGAAGATGGTAAGACGAGAGGTAAGAACCTATGCATCCACTTTGGTGGAGTCGCTCCAAAGTTAAGTTTTCCTCTCTTTTGGTAAGTAGTAAAAGTTTGATTATTTTGTTTTTATGAAAATAATTAGAGATAGGAAAGGTAGATTTATTTCATTTAAAACTGTAGAAAATATATATGGTCCTAAAATTGTAAACCTGACTAATTCTGCTAATCATTATGCAATGAAAACACTAAAGGATGAAATTCTGGTGATAGTAGCAGAGGAGACATCAGCAGAAATCAAGACAGTGGTAGAGGAAGTTCAGACTGCAGTGGGGACAATACCTTGGAACATTGCACATAATCTAGTGACTGAATCATCATCTTCTACAAGTGACACATCTCCAACTTCCACAAATATTAAAGTGTGGTAAGGAACAATGGATGGAGAAGGAGGAAGAGTCGACAACCTAGAAATAAATGAACTAGAAACATTCAGATTTCCAATCCTTGACATTACCAGGAATGTCAATATGAAGAACATTCCCTTATCATCGTTACCTCATTTCAAAGGTATGACATTCGAAGATCCTGATTCAATTTTATTTGAATTTGATATATTGTGTAGAAGTTATAATTATACAGATAATGCTCAAAAACTGAAACTTTTTCTAGCCACCTTAAAAAGCTATGCATTAAGATGGTTTATGAGTCTAGGAGAGGATACTATTACATCCTGGGATGATATGAAATCATCATTTCTATAAAAGTACCAAGAATGTTTTAGACCTAGGGATGCGTGGAGTGACATCTTTAGAATGCAACAAGCTGAATAAAGGTTCCTTTACAACTACAAAAAATCCAAATAAGTTTCTCTAGACCTAGTCATAGTCAAGACCATTTTTATAAAAGGAGTACGAGACAACTGCATAGAAGTACTTAACCTTATGAGTTCGGCTCATGTTTATCAAAAATCATTTGCCAAGGTTGTAGAATATTGTAAAAAGTACTCTCATAGTCAATCCAAAGTTGGAAAAAGTCCTAGAGAACTTACAAGTAGAGTTGTCAAACCAACCACAAATGGGGTAGCTAGGACAAAATTGGGGAATCTATTGGACAATTTTAAAACTGATATCCTTATTACCATTAGTAATGAGCTAGATACCCTCAATAGAAAAAATAATCAAGAACGGGAAAATGTTTCTCTAGCTATATTTTGTCCTCGTTATAGGAAGAAACATCCTAAAAAGAAATGTCCCCTTAATGCCCTAGAGTTTTGTATAATTTGCATGGATAAGAACTCAACCAAAAAATGTCCTTCATTACTAGGAGTGCAAGTTATATATAAAGGGGGGATAGAAGCACAAGATTCGTCCTATCCCTCCCTTCCATGTCCCAAGATCCTTACATGTCATTCACTCAATAGAAATGGGCCCCTAAAATGCCTTATTCTCAATGGAGACCCCAATAATTACAAGGAAAATCTTAGCAACAAGGTTGGAGGGGAACTATGTATGGACACATACCTCCACAACCTTACCAAGCACCCTCTTATCCAAACTGCACACAATATTGTTCAAATATTTCTTAGTTATTTCCAGGGTTTAATCCACCTCTCTTACCTTTGTTCCAACAACAACAACAACAACCCATGAATCTAAGTCAACAACAAGTACCACCGAATCCAAATCCTCCTCGACCTACTCAATTTCCTGCACAACCTTTTACAAACCCTAATAATTAACGAGCTCAACCTATGCAGAATGTGGATCTATAGATCTTCCCTACTTATACAATCACTTCAGTTCCAATCAATGAGATTCAATTATGATCCGGGAAGATATTAAACAAAACGGGACCTGTAGTCATTATTCAAGAAGAAAAACCAACAAATTCACCTGTTGAAAATGAAGAGGGAGATTTTTCTCTTTGTGAGGAAGAAAGCCCTTCTAAAGTAGTAATCAATTCTACTACATAAGATAAACAATCTCAAGAAATTACTCAGCCACCTTACCTAAAAAGGTTTCTTGTTAAAAAGCCTGAGGTCCCACCAAAATAAGACTTAGAAGTCGAACTATGAAATGTCTATGTGAGGATACCCTTGTTGCAAGCCATCAAAGATATTCCCATTTATGCCAAGATTGTAAGGGACCTTTGCATTAAAAATCGAGGAAGAAAGAGGAAGGATCCCCTTGTTATCAAGCTAGTTGGCCAATTATCAGAAACCATGTTAGGGATGCCTTCTAAATACACTAGTCCTAGAAACTCGATAGTGACCATACATATCAATGGTACCTATTTACCCAACACCCCTGTTGATCTAGGTGCAACAGTAAATATCATGGTTGTGGATATTATGAAAAATATTCAGCTAGAAGACTTAAGGCCAACTAAAACTTTATTGGAATTAGCAAACAAATATATTCTTAAACCTACAAGAAGCCTAGATGACATAACAATTGTATTAGCTTCCTAGGAATATCTTGTAGGTTTCTTTGTGATCCATACAAAATCCTCCAAATCTAAACATCTAGTAATATTGGGTCAACCTTGGCTCACTATTGTTGATGCCTTCATTGGATGCAGGTCTAGAGAGATGCCAATTTCTAATGGGTTTCAAAGTCAAAAGATTGTTTCATTTCCTCCTACCCAACTTGCTACAGAATTTCCTTTGTGGTTAGTGTTAGCTCTCCCACATATTTTGACATTTTGAGGATCAAATACCAGCTTGGCCTTATTGTTCATGCTCAGAACATGACTCACGCCAGTCATCTTTCTCCTTCTCCTTCACTCCGCTTACTCTCTCATAACCCCGCTACCTCTGTTTTTTCCTCCAAAACCCAAGATAAACCCTTGTTTCTCCAAGCCCTGAGCGCAAAGCTTAAGCCTCGTAAGTCCGTATTCACGTGACCCCCGCGCTCCCATAATTCATCACCACCTTCATTCGCATTCATTGATCTCTGCCACCCCGATCTAACGGCTCCGGTTGCAACAACTTACGCGACCATTTCCTTGCCATCCGATCATCCCCACCGCGATCAAACAGCAATCTCTCTCCCTGCACCTTCAAACTGCTAGGATGATAACATGAGATGAAATATGGTTTCATCCTTTCCCCGCCACCATGCATCACACTTTGAATGGTATCGCATGCCCTTGTACCTTTACCTCCCAACTCCCAATGCTAGTGCCATCAATACCACTTACTTCCCATCCTCCATCCCCGCTCGTTAACTCTCACACATCTCCTCCGCCCGATGATTGTTCGATCTGTCCACCCGAGATCCAATGGATCACACTCAATGTCATGATGAACTTGGAAGTATTGGAATCATGGTTTCCGAGGATGATATGGTGAGGATTTCTCTTTTGTGACTCCCAAATATTTGGCATAGTTATTAGGACTCTGTCAATGGTTGGGAAAATTTATTAGATTGGGAACGATTGTGGTTGGATTTGATGCAGGATGAACACCAGGGATGTCTCTTCGTCAAAGACTAGTGATGAAGAGAATTGTGCCTTAGGAACTAAGGTGAAGAAGGGGAAAAGCAAAGCTTCTCATTCCAAATCAGATTCTTGCCATGGAGGTAAGAATAAATACATGACAAAAGTTGAGTGCTTTCATTGTCGTGAGTTGGGCCATTTTTCTACAAATTTTCCACTCAAGAAATCCAAGAAGAAGTCCTCAGGAGGAGCGGCAGGTGAGGCTTTGGCCTCTCAATTCGAATTGGACTTTTCCCTCATTGCATGCATGGTTTCATCAATGATGGGAAGTGTATAGTACTTAGACAGCTGAGTTTTATTCCACGTGACTAGCAACTAGGAGTTATTCAGTGACCTAGAGGAGAAAGATCTCCAAATGCATATCGAGATGGTGATGATGGAAGTTATAGTGCTACTGGATTAGGCATGGTTACTTTTCAGAGGGAGCATGAGGCTTCACTTACCTTGAAGAATGTTATGTATGTGCATGGGCACAAGAAGAACTTGGTATCTATTGTCATGCTTGAGGATAGAGGCTATGACATGATTTTTCAAAAGGAAAGGCATTCCTTCGACACATAGCCACGAGTGAAGTAAAGAAGATAGGGATTCAACTGAATAATCTCTATAAGTTGGAGGTAGAGTATTGTGATGCTTTGAGCACAAAATCAGAGATGTTATAGATTTGATACATTGATGAGCTGTGGCACAGGCAATTTGGTCACTTGCATCATGGGGCTTTGAAGATCATGCAGCAGATCTCCACCGGTTTTCCCAAAGGTACACTAGATCAAGTTGATACATGTAAGGGGTGTACTTTGGGTAAATACACTAAGTATTCCTTTCACAACAGAGACATTCAAGCAGATGCTATTCTAGAGTGATTCCATTCAGATGTTTGTGGACCATTCTTGACAACATCCACGACCAAACACATGTATTATGTTATATTTGTTGATGACTTTTCTCAAAAATGCTAGATATTTTTCATGCAGAAAAAGGATCAAGCCTTCACAAAGTTTTGTAAGTTTAAATCATTGGTGGAGAAAAGTCAGGCAAGAAGGTTAAAGCTCTACGAATTGATAATAGTGGAAATTATGTCTCAAATGAGTTTAAGAACTTGTTTGTAGCAAAAGGGATTAAGCAGTAGTTGATGACAGCCCATAACCCTTAGTAGAATGGGGTGATCAAGAGGAAGAATAGAAGCATAGTATGGGAAACAAGGGTGATGTTGCGTGATCAAGACCTCCCACTACACTTGTGGGTTGAGCCATGCAACACAACGGTTTATTTTCATAATCGTAGCCTGGGTCAGATACTTGGGATGAAGGTAGCAAAGGAGACTTATTCCAGTAAGAGGCCATATGTTCGTAACTTCAGCATTTTTGGGTCATCGGTATATTTCCATGCGACCAAAGATACACGGAAGAAACTTGAGCTGACATCAGAGTTTGGGATACTTGTGGGATACACTTATACACCTCACAACTATCAGGTGTACCTGTCAACCAATAGGATGACAATGGTTCGTAGGGATATCAGATTCGATGAGGAGAAGACCATACAAGTTTCCCTTCAGAGGAAGCTCCACATGCAGTTGAGGAGACTCATATTGATGTGGAACAACCACATGCAGAGGATCTGGGAGTGGAGACATCAACTCAGGCGGAGTCTTCCATAGATAGGAGAAAGCACACTGAGAGGCAGATAGATTTTTTTTTCGGATGCTAGAGAGAATGTGGGAGAACCCACATCACAACGCATACATAGGAGGTCACCTAAAAGGTACACTAGATACATGGCCCTTTTGAGCAGATGTGTTGTGACAGAGCCATCTTCCTTTGAGGAAGCAATGTAGTAGCCGGTTTGGGTTGATGCCATGGTGGATAAGTATGACTCCATAGTTTTTAACAGTGTTTGGAATGTGGTCCCGAGATAGGAGGATAAGTCCATGGTGAGCTCTTGTTGGCTTTACAAGGTAAGGAAAGTTGTAGATGGTAGTGTGGAGAAGCATAACGCTATATTTGTGGCCTGTGGATTTTCACAGGTAGAGGGGACTAACTATGATGAGACCTTTGCTCCTATTGCAAGATACTTTTCGATTAGATCCATATTGGCACTATCAGCATGGATGGGTTGGAAGATAAATCATATGGATGTAAATACAACCTTCCTTAATGGCATGATTGAAGAAGAGGTGTACATCAAGCAGCCTTAAGGTTTTGAAACCTTCGACCATGAGTCGCATGTGTGTTGCCTCAAGAGAGCATTGTATGTGATAATGCAAGCACCTCATGCTTGGTACACCATGATAGATAGCTACTTCACCAAGTTTAGCTTCAAAAAGAGTGAAGTGGATGCAAATTTGTGCCACAGAATGGTGGAAGATAAAATGTTGATCATTGTACTTTACATTGATGATCTCATACTAACAAGTGATGATCAATTGTTGAAATATTGCAATCAGGACCTTACAAGAGAGTTTGAGATGAATGACTTGGGGCTCATGCATTACTTTATGGGCATGGAAGTATGGTAGGGTGATGGGGAGTTGTTTGTGTCTCAAGGAAAGTATGCCAACAGGATACTGAGGAAGTTCCACATGGAGAGCTAGAATCCTATGGAGACTCCTCTAGCTGGTAACTGGAGGAAGGAGGATGCTACTTTAGGAGAGGTAGTGGAAGCTACTATTTATAGGTAGGTTGTGGTTCACTCATGTAATTGGTGAAAACATGATTGAATTTATGTTATGCATTTAACCATCTGACTCAAGTGATGGTTAAGCCTACCAAGTTGTATTAGAAGGAGGCAAAGCATGTACTAAGATACCTCGGGGGAATTATTCAGTAAGTATTATGGTACAGATGGACAAAGGGAGTGAAGATTCAAGGATTCACGGATGCAGATTGGGTGGGAAGTCCATCCGATTGGAAAAGCACATCAGGAAGGATTTTTAGTATTGGGTCAGTGGCAGTTTCCTGGTACAACAGGAAAGCGAGATCGGTTGCACTCAGTTCAATAGAGGCAGAGTACGTGGCTGCGAGACAGGAAAAATGTGAGGCCATATGGATGAGGAAGATCCTGGTTTTTTCATTTGGTTAGCAGATGGATCCAACACTGGTTTACTACGATAATCATAGTTGTATCAAACTCTTTGAAAATCTAGTTTTTCATGATAGGTCCAAGCACATTGATATATGATATCATCATCTCAGAGATTGTGTATTGAGGCATATCATGTTGTTAGAGTACATTCCCATGGAGGAGCAAGATGTTAACATTTTAACAAAGGCATTGTCAATATGTAAATTCAAGTTTCAAAGAGACAAGATTAGGGTAGGTAATAATCCCTTTCTTGTTGAGAGAGAGTGTTGAGAAATGGAAAAAAGAAATTCCAGTTTAATTTGTCCTTGAATTAAACTGAAAATTAAAATTGAATTATTTCTCATAGCAACCTGTAAATAGTTAATTAAGTTTAATTAACTTAATTTTCTTAGGAATTTCAAGTTTGAAGTCTTTTTGTAGTCATGTATATGTTCTCCCTAAATTTTAGGGGTCCAGTATGAGTTTATTTGAGTTGTAATTAGATTAAAGCAGTTTACTGAGTTATGGCTAGTTAAATTAGTTATAATTATTTGTGGAACTAATAGAGGACTAACAATCAATCGGTGCATCCACAAGTAATACTCCATGTAATTAAAGATTCCCTCATGAGAAAATCATGCATGTTAGTTCAGAGAAAGACCCAGTTGAGACTAGAGTGTAAGGATAGTGTACTATCAATTGTATGATTTACTGAGTTGTAAATATCATGCATGCAATCAGATAAGGACCTATGTTTGGATTGCCTATTTTTGGAAGCATGAATTCCCTTTAAATGCAGGTTATTGATCCTAGGAATTGTGCAAGGAAATAGGGGCTTGGCATGCAGTGGAATTTGGCTAAGTTTTGGCTAATAACAAGCTTTTGAGGTAGAGAATTAAGCATACTTGTGTGGAATTTTCTTGTGAGAACAAGATTTATATCTTCACTCCTATTTCTGATTAATGCAATATAGATGGGCAAGGTTTTGAGTAGTGGCTTTCCCCAAAAAACATATTGTTTAATGTCCCATTTATTTGTCTTCTTCTTTTTCATATTGTTTTCATCGATCTATTGGCTTATGTTGGTTGAAATTAGAAGTAAATTATTGTCTCTTGTTTTAGTATATTACATGATCTTGTGAATATATAGGAAATTCTACATACGAGAGGATGAAATGGAGGAAATCTGAAAAAACATTCCATAATGAGCCATGTGTTGGACACTTTACTAATAAAAGGACCGCATACAAAGTGTTAAAGTCTGGATATTACTGGCCCACTATTTTTAAGTATGCAAAGAAGTATGTGGCTAGTTGTGATGATTATCAAAGGATGGGAAAACCAACCCCAACAAATGAAATGCCTCTTCAAGCACTAGTAGTTATTGAACACTTTGACAAATGGACATTAGATTTTGTTGGTCCAATTTCTCCTAGGTCTAAAAAGAAAAAAAATATTTTGGAATGCACGGATTATGTAACCAAGTGGGTAGAAGTGAAAGCATTATACTCTGCTAATGATCAATCAGTTGTTGATTTCTTATTTGAGGAAATATTTACTCGATTTGGTGTAAGAGCAGAAATAGTAACTGATCATGGAACCCAATTTACCTGTAAATGGTCAAAACCATTATTGACCAATACAAAATTAGACACCGGAAATCCACCCCTTATCATCCATAGGAAAATGGGCAGGTGGAATCTATTAAGAAAGTTATTAAAGTCATTCTCACCAAAATAGTACAACTGCATCACAAATATTGGGCCGATAGGTTACATGAAGATTTGTGGGCCTGTAGGACAACCTGGAGGAACACAATAGGACACTCGACTTATGAGTTGGTTTATGGAAAATAGCTACTCCTTCTTATAGATTTCCATATTAAAACCTTCAGAACAACCATGCAGCTAGGAATGGATATGGGAGGCACAAAAACAAAGATTGATGGATTTGAATGCATTAGATGAAATCAGACAAGATTCACTTCAAAGAACAATGTGTGTCCAAGATCACAGAACCAAATGGCATGATAAGTTCCTTAAAAATAAACTTTTTCAACCTGGTGACTAGGTTTTGTTATATGACAACAAGTTTAAAAAATTCAAGGGGAAGTTGTCAACTAGATGGCTCATACCTTATGAGATAGAGATAGTATACGACAATGGCTCAGTTAAGACAAAGATTATTGATGGAGAGAAGACCTATTTTGTCATCAATGGACACCGATTTATCACAAGCCACTATCGAAAGAGGATTTTTCCAATCATGTTCTTCGGAATTCTAACGAACAATTGGTCGGAAAGAGGAACCTCCTCTCATTGATCCACCTCTGTAAGTTTTGTTTCATAATTAATTTCATTTTATACATATATGTATATAGGTGTGCTAATGTATATGATGATTTTCGTGTTACTAACAAAAAAAAGTTGAATGTGTTCTCATGTAGATAAGAAATAAGGAGAACATTTGCTAGGTGTAAGTTTATTCCTTTATCCAGCCCTCGTAGATTATCTATGGAAAAGGGGGATTATGGATTTTTCTTTAAGTTTTTTAGCCTCCTAAAATTTGAAAACATTGGCAAGCATGAACTAGCTCGAGCTCGAGAAAAATCCACGGGAGAGTGAATGGAGTTTTCTTTAAGTTTTTCAGACTCCTTAAAATTAAAAATACCAGTGAGCATTAATTGATCTGGGCTCGAGAAAAATCCACAGAATAGTAGTAGTTAAGTGATTTTCCAAAAAAAATAGGAATGGAAATAGGAAACAAAGGTCATCCTAATCCCAAGAAGAGGAAGGTATCTAGCTACAAAATGCCTTTCGATTATAGAACCTTGGAACCTGATCAGTGACTTCTTATGCTTCAATTCCCACCACTTCCATTGCAATTTTTAAATTCCTACACGAGTTTGTTTTGTTCATTTTCTTATTTTTTCCAACAAATGAATTCATATACAACATCAACAATTATCAATATCTACTCTAGTTGGACCTTCAAAGTATGTTAAGTTACAAGAGGAAACCTGCAAAATCTCAATTTGGAGATTTCACTAAGACATCTGCATTCATCCGGTAATAAAGAAGCTCTCTGTGTTCATCTGGTACTGAAAAATATCTTTGTGTTCATTTGGTACAGAAGAAGATCCCTTTGTTCATCCGGTATTGAAGAAATTCTTTGTGTTTATCCGGTACTGAAGGAAATGTTTTATGTGTAATTTGGTAATGGAGATATGAGATTAATATTTTTAATTTTTACTATTAAAGATTCATATTTATTGTGTGATAACATATGATTATACTCATTTTTATTAACTTTACTTGCTATCCCTATCCTAATCCTAAACCAATTACCTTCATTACAAAGGAAAATCCTTTTATGTGATTGAGTGGGATGGCTATGGGTTTGATTAACCGAATATTGATCCTAATCTAAGAAAGTATACTATATGGTTATCTCTTATTCGACCTCCATGGAATGTTTAAGTAATGATGATCCCACTATTTCCTAATTGTAAAGATGAATGATGGAAATAAGGACTAACAGAATTCTGATGTGAACTGTGTCGTGCCTCTGTACCCGACCATCCTACGTATCATGTCTAACACTCATTCCCATAAATACGATGTCAGACATGGGAATAATTTCTAAACGAGCTCCACATACAATATATCATTGTCATACACACCACTCACTTACAAATTATGCATACATTATAGTCGTTATCATTTTCCCTTTGAATCATAAATGCCTCTCTGGATGGCTTCGACATCCAGATGAGCATTATTTCCTTTCTTGTTTTGCCTTCATTACTCTCTGTGACCCCTATTTTCCAGTATTATGTGTGTCGATCGTTTCTGGTATTGTGCATCAATTACATCTGGTGCTCCGTAAAACTACTCCCATTACCGTGTGTTAAGCATTTATGGTACTCGTTTACCATTTCCTATACCAAACCCCTCTCAAGTTTAAGACTCGTTTTCACATCTAGCATGGGGGTGGATAGGCACGAACTAGAATTTTAGTCTTACAGAGAGACCAAGGAGTATTAGTAATGTAAGGAGACGTTCAAGTGAGTCAGGTGGACTTCATTCCTCATAAAATTTAAAGGGTATCATGAAGGTGGCTTTCTCGCTTTCAATCTGAATTTTGATGGTGAGAACGTTCAATTTAGAGGTCTACAGTTTAAAGTTACTGAGGCTACCATAACAGAGGCCATGGGTTTATTAGCCACAGGAGAGAAGTATTTTAAAGGTGTAGCCATCAACAAGGAGATTTGTCATAAATTCTTGACTCCAGAACCCAAACTGGACTAAGGGCATTCCAAGAAGTTGGGTTAAAGAAGAGTATATATTAAGTCTCAATAATATGCAAAGGTTTGTGACTTGTGAGGGCAAGTATGTTGTTACCTTCCTTTATCATTTGAGACTTTTGTTGCATTTCGAGGGAAGTACTGAAATGAACTTTACATACTTTCTATGGATGATCCTAAATAATATGGCAAGGGGAATTAAGTCATCCTTTAAAAATGTTCAAACAATATCTACCACCATGGGTTAATCAAATTGTTAGTCCATGAAATCAAGAAGCAGGGTAGTGACTGGGAGACATTTCTAGCACAACACTTTGCTGAAGTAGAAGGTTCATAGCAGATGGAGGAAAGCCTACCACAAGAGAGCATTAAGGACCTTAACAAAAAGCAGGAAATCAGTAAGAATCATCAAAAGAAATCAAAGTCCAAAGATGTTATTGATAACCCTACTCCATCGAGGTATTTCAACAAGTCAATTAAGGGTGAAGTTGAAGGCAAGAAAGAAACTTCTGCATCAACAGTTAAGTCTTAAAAGAGTAAGAGACCTCCTATCAATTCACCCACTCCGAGAAAAATTTCAACCAATGATAAAAAGAAGAAAACATCAGCTAGCAATGACAAAGAATAATTCACAAGCACCACTTCAGAGACAGTTTTCAAATTACCCCAAGAAGTGACACCTACACCAAGTGCTAAGAAAGCAAAGAAGCCTAAAATTAGTGAAGGCGGTGACAAGGCTCAAATTTATGAAAAGAAGAAGATACATGCATAGGAAAAGGAAGCCATAGGGACCCTAGCATCGACAAAAGGAAATAAGAGAAGGTTGTTTGGGAATAGTGATCCCTCAGCACCCTTATGCCGAACCACTAAAAGTATGGAAAAAGCGGTAATAACTACTCCCACTCCTTCTCTTCCAACACACTTGATCGATATCTCTGCCTCTCCTAAAGGAGAACATGTACAAGAGAAGACACTTAATGAAACAAAAGAACTTGTCACAGGATCTTTCCAAAAATTGAGGAGAGAAGTAGAAGCTAAGAGGAGACTGGCCAAATAGACAACACCTGAACTTGATAGTTCCTTAGTTAGCAACAAATGATGGCCAATATTGAAAAACTTCATCAGAAAAGTGAGAAATTAAAGGCAGAAGTGAAAGAATATAGGATGTTGAATGAATATCTTAAGAACGAAAACAAGACGCTTAAGAAGAATATTCAGATGCTACAAGAGGAGCATGATGAGGCCTCCACTAAGTTGAGGAAGGTTCTTCATCTTGTGTATTTTACCAGATTCATTAGGAGGGAACTCAAGGAAGAGGCCTTAGGTGTGAAGGTCTTGGAGCCAAGTAACTGATACCCATGCAAGGAAGGCTTCATTTTTGGAAATTTTGAAGATCGATTCAATCCTTTTTGGATGAGGGCATACAATAGCTTGAGCATGGGGGAATGTTGGGTCTCCCTTTTGATATTGATAATGCCCTAATTGACCTCTATTTTTGACCTATTTTTCCTTAAATCTATCTATTGTTCGCCTATTTTCTTCAAGTATATGCTCTTTTAGCTTTTTGATGCCTATATGAGGTAATCTATATTTCAAAATGAAATTTCTATGTTTTATTGTAGTAAAAATAACATTATTTAATCTTCTTCTCTCTAATTTCTCTTATTGGTTCACATGGATCTTTGGATTTCCACTCTTATTCATCAAGTACTAATTTAGCATTTCGGTACTCGTGCAGTTCAACATTCTAGTACTCGGGCAATTCAGCAATATGGTACCTATGTTCTTATTTGTCTAGCCTCTTCAACAATCTGACACTCAGGTCTTTGTCAAACACCTATGCACCCATCCAGTAGTCATGTTCTCAGCGACCTTGCATGCCACACATGTGCACCCATCCAGCACTTGACTAGTGTCTCGCACTCTTGGATATTTCCCTCATCATATTTTTCTATTCAGACACCAACTGTTCCTTTGTTCTATTTTGGTACCCATATTATATTGTTCGATTTTGATACCTATATTCTGTTGTTTTGTTCCGGTACCATTGTTCTACTGTCTAATTTTGGTACCAGACTTCATCTCCATACTTAATACTTCAACAAATAATCTACGATGGAACCAAGAAAGTTGTTGAAGATATCTCCCTTACTTAGTCAGTTGAGATTCACTTCCTCCTCATGCACTTCGTGTCATGAGGATGAAGTTACAAATGTAAATTCAGTTTAACTATATAGATTTGACGATTATCTCCTGTAACTTTCACTGTAACGAACCTTTTCTTTATAAAAGAAAGGTATGTCAAATGATCAATTTAATATTTTAATCTCTTAGTCTTTTAATATTTTAGTCTTCAGAGATAGATTAGGTTGGAGAATCAAAGAGTTAGAAATAGACCACTAGCACTATGATAATTGTAATGCTGATGAATTGTTAAGTTGTAATCTTTCTTTTTGATTAATAATATGAGCAGCAATTGTTAAGATTAGTGTGTTAACTTACTTCTTAGCTCTATAAGTTTTCAAGCTTACCTTGGTAGCTCGGCAAGGGCCCAGCAAAGCCATCAAGTAAAGTTTTATTTTTTTAAGTTATTAAATAGTATAGCATTTCTAGCTTTGCTTTATGAGTGATAATTTCTTAGCTTAAATTGTATTTGAGTTACACATTTAATGATTGATTATTTGAAGCACATGAAGGATAAGACTTGAGATCTCACCATTCACATACATGCTCCAATAGTGAATACTCTTATCAAATATTTCCTTTGGTTTTGATTGCCTTGTTTAATAATTGAATGAATTGAATTGATTTGGTTAAGATTAATATTTGTGGGAAATAGAGTTAAGTCTGTCTTGTTATTTCATGAGCCCATAAATGGAGTAACTCGTTACCTAATTTAAAATCTTCATTTTATTGTTTGAGCTTTGTGTGGATTTTCATTGATTGCGTGATGAAATAAATGAATTAAATTTTATATAATGAAGTGTTAATTTGAATTGCTCACTATCTAAACTATACATAACAGATAATGGAACTTATCTATTGTCGGCACATATAGTGCATTAGCTCTATTGATTACGATTCCCTAGTCAATAATTAAGTATTGAGGCAAACACTTATACCTATATATATATATATATATAATATAATATATACTCATATGATTTCCCTCAGAAGAGTAAAAGAGGCTCATTTAGTACATGAAAAAATTATACCCAAAATCACAACCCAGCTCGAGGAACGCAATACGAGATTTGAGAAATTATACTAAAATACATCAAGCTTTGACCACCAATGATAACATGAAAGTAGCAATCTAATATAATATATATATATATAGCAAAAATATCGAACAAGACTTTATGTGAGCATAGTGAAAGTTTAGAATGAATTGATCAAAGGCCTACGAGGATACTTAATATGATATTTTTGAATTTATGAGGTTCCAAGAGAATCAAAGAAAAATATAAGAGCTCTGATAAACAAGACTTCCGAAATGGGAACAATTCTCCGATAGATAAAATTCAGATAAATAAAGCCTTTATTATTTAAATGTTTTCGATGGAATTTCTTTTCGAGGGTTTAATTGATTTTCACTTTTGATATCAGAAGTCCCAATATAAATATTTCTTGTAAATATTTTAAATAAGAGTTCCAATAAAAGGAATCCCGAAATTAATATTGGATAAAAATGTAATATCGGAACTTGGATATGGTAATAGTTCAGTATGACTTATGAGATTATGAGATCAAGTAATTTGAGCAGATAAAACAAAATAGGCTTCATCAATCCATAACAAATCTCGGAATGTTTTTTCAAATGGTTGCGATATACATACAAACAAGAGTTTGATAAGGAAGAAGTTATGAAATCTTGAGGGACGATATCGGAAAGTGAAAAACAGAAAATCGAGATTCCAATAATTACCATATAGAGGCCTTGAATCAATTCAGAAGAAGAAATGGGACAAAGGTAGACGTAAAATGAATGAGTGCAATGGAAAGGTTTTAACTCAATCGAAAAATGTAATTTTTGGAACAAGCATAGATAAAATCATGGATAATACCATTCACTACAAGATTTTGCAATTTTCTTTTCTTGTGGCAAATATGAGCAACAAAGAGTCAAAGCATTTCATTTCAGTTGCATCAATGAGAGACAGAATATTATTATTGACTCATATTACTAAATATGAAAAGAAAGGAAAATATGAATAGAAGAAAAACTATAGAATAATCAGATTCTGATGAAACAACAAATATTTCACTGGACATGTTGCAGATTAATCACTCGCTTTATTTATAAAGTTAATCCAATCTCCAAATCAAGGCAAAGAATACCTACAAAAGAAGCCAAAACATAAATAAAAAGTAAACTATGAAAAGAGAAAAGTAACAACAGAAGAAGATGAACATATGGACGTGTTTCAAGAAGAGTTTTGATTGCAATTTTACCTCACGAATCTTCAAGTTCTCCCATCCATTTCTCAAAATTTGCATATGTTCAAACATCATCTATTTATTCAATCTAAAATGTTAAGTAATGATTTATTAATTTGCATTTGTTTCATATTGAGGAATAAGCGTGATCACATAACAATCCTTATGAATTGAAAATTGAATTTTCAATAACACACTTTTCATCATAGGCTCATTACATGCTTATTAAAAATCTGCAATAATGAAATAAATAGAAACAACAAAATAATCTAAATCTAAATTAATCTATCCCTAATCCTAACTGAATGAAAGGAAAATTGACTAAGTATAGTTATACTTCTGTTGACGGCGCTGGGCCTACCAACATGTAAGGGGATCTCCCTAGTATGAAGTCCCAATTAAACTTCAAATTGTTTAGTGTAGGAGTCCCAGCAATGGGTGATATGGTAATGCCTTGACCGTGATTTCATATAGAGCCAAGTAAGATAACTTTGTTGGTAGAAAGCATGTGAAAGCTATAGTAAGACAAGGAAGGTGCATGATAGGTTCTAAAACACTGAGGGTCAGGTGAGCGCACCCCTTGGAAACCTGTGATAGCACTCGACTATGAAGGGAACACACAAGCAAAGATACATCACAACATGGAAGGAAAGCTAGCGAGCAATCCAAAGTGATGGTTAAACCAACATCAAATTTTAGAAAGATTCATACATACTTATACAAAATAGTCTATACATGCATGCGTAAGAAATAAAATACATATATCATTTAGAGTAAACCACATAGCATAGAATATAATACAACATATGCATGAAACATGCTAGCTCTTGTTATATAAGTGTAAGTTCCAGTCATACAATACATCCATGTCTAACCACTAGTTCCAATAGTGGAACGTTATAGCCACAACTGCCTACTCCTCCAAAGAGATGTACTAGCTTTGCGTAGTGGAGAAGCCAAGGCTTGTTACAATACTATCCA
Source organism: Pinus taeda (assembly GCA_000404065.3). Lineage (NCBI taxonomy): Eukaryota > Viridiplantae > Streptophyta > Pinopsida > Pinales > Pinaceae > Pinus > Pinus taeda. Next base: position 117,620 of record APFE030835452.1, on the reverse strand, counting down.
ATCTCTCTCCAAGATAGTTTTATCAAAATCTTGGCTGACCAAAAGCCTCTATAATGAGTTACGAGGTTCTATTTATAGCAAAGCGTGTGGTGACCCTTGACATTCCCCTTTGTGACAGCTCATCCACCCTCGTGACTCTTCATCTACTCTATGAATATTACATCCAACTATTGACACTTGAACTTCCACTTGACACAATGTTACATTACAATGCACATGTGCTCACGTGAGACAAAATGGCTTGACCAAGCCATGCAAGACATCACTAACACTCGGTCTGTTGTCGTGAGACCAACTCTTTGGCATTCTTGTGATGGTGAAGGTGGTGAGCTGATGCCAAACTTGGTCGTCTATGATGGTTTGCATGCAATGCATGGTAATGTCTTGCTTAAGCGAACTCTTACCTCCATTACATGTGCGGGTGCATTGTCATGGCTCCTTCATCTAACTCGTCTACTAGCATGCGCATGGTCTTCTAGGTGTAACCAAACCAGAAACACACTGATGCATAGTGTTTGCATTGATCTTCCAATGTGTTTTGGTGGTCATGCGCATCAATTGTCAACTACATGCTCAGCTCTAGTCAGACTTTCTTCTTGTCTTCACCTTGGTGAGTGTGTTGAATGGGTTGGATCGCATGTGTGTGGACAATGACATGCATGTTGTTAAATCCCTTACATGTGATCAACAACGTTTCTCAGCATGGTTGCTCTATGCTAGATGCTGGGATGGATCTATAACTTGCATAGGCACAGTTTCATCTGTGAGTGCATGTTGCACCCCCTGTTGTTCTTGTTCCTACTGTAACTCATTTTCTTGTCTGTGCAGCTCATATTCTTCCTTGAGTTGCGGCTTCATCACATGAAACTCCTTCTTTGTTCCATTCTTTGTCTTCATGCAATTGCACCATTACCTCATAGCCTAAGTCTCCAAAGTTGCTTTCATCATCAGTGAATCTGCTTGAGCTTACAACTTTTTTCTGCCTCCATGTTTTCAACAACCTTCCTCTTGCATTTGTTGCATCCAGTATGCCACCTTCAACTGTTATTCATGATGTTTCTCATTGTGATGCTACTACCATCATACCTTGATGTCCTTGTCTACGAACAACTTGATGTCTTCATGAGTAGGCAAGCTCATAGACACTTGATTAACTGCATTCCCAAGTGTGCTCTAAAAAGTGTCTTCAACTCTGCTCTCCTGGAAACCATTGTACATGTGCTACTGAGTGATAGATGAACACCTGGGATACTTAGAGACATGGAAACACTCATGGCAAGAAATATTTTAGTCGAAAACCAAAATGAACTTGAGAACTGACTAGCAACATACCTGTGTGACTCATCATGAAGGTCATGCAATTTCCACCGGGAGGTCAGGAGACTAACGACCAAGACTACGTAAGGCACAATCAGGGCTGCTGGGAGGTTGACTGATTTTTGGAATTGCACAATGCATAGTCCAGTCTCATTGTTGACTGCTAGAATTGTGCAATACACAATCTCAGCTGGCAATGGTTGGACGCTTAGTGACTGCATTGCGCAATTTTCTCGGCTAGTAGTCACTGTCCCTCATAATCACGCAATGCAAGACTAGAGGACAACCACTGGGTAGAAATGCACATTTCCTAAGAGGAAGACATGACATTCCCTCTCAGGATTGCTCAATGTTGTCTTGGTGAGGTGGAGTTAGGGGCAAGGCTGCCTAGACTTGCCAATGGGCAACTGAAAGTGAAGGTGAATGTGAATGCATGGCGATACTGAGTGTAAGCATAAGTGAATGATCATGCATGAAAACAGTGAATGACAAATTCAGAAAATGGAATAACATGCATGTGAGTGAGGCGAGTCGCCGAATTGACAATCATTCATGAAAAACAGTTTCATGCATGCGACAACAGTGAGATGTTAACGAAAAAATGAAATGATGCTAGCACAAGCTATTATGTATCAAAACAACAGCAAGCGCTCACTAAAATCAAGAATATCATGCTCATACGAAGTGAAACATAAAAAGCGCCAGAAATGCAACATAAGACATGGAAAGCGGCCTTACCCAAAACAACTGAGTTGAATGTGCTGACAGTTCCTAGATGCAATGTGGGATGTTAGAGCTAGAATTTTGATGTGAGGAGTGAGCTCTGCAGCATCAGGTTGATGGGTTTTGATAAAATTTAGGTTGTGACGTGCATGCCACAAACCTAGGGAAAGTGGCACTTGGTGGGAGGTTTCTAAAATGATCCTTGCATGTAATCTCCAACTGCCAAAAATAGTTCCCTAAAACAAGGGATGCCTTTGCATGCGACCTTGGGAGAAGCAACCCATGCATGCAAGTCTGTTTTGTTCGGCCCCTGAGGGAACCGGTAAACTCAACTGCACATTCAAGAGGTTCCTCAGATGCTGGAAGAAAATGCGCATTGATGGCTGGGAGCTGGGATAGCTGCTCAGAAGATTTGCATAATTTCTAGGTAGAGCAGCTAACTGCTACCCATATTTGCGTAAATTTTGGGCTGAGCAGCCCAGCTGGGAAAGATTGTGCAATTTTCTGGGTGAAGCTTGCTCAGCAGAATTGGGAAATTTTGGGGCCCAACAGGTTTCCAGTCAGGATTGCACAATTTCTGGAGGGAAGGCTGCTTGCCCTCCAGATTTGCGCATATTCATGAAGGAGCTGCTCAGCCTACTGCTGGACCAAGTCTAGATGAACAACTTGTGAGGGGAATGCATCAAAGTTTGATCGACAAGCTATCTTTCTGTAAGAAAATCACTGGAGCTTGTGTACTTAACAAAGCAAGACATGCTACTATGAAGGTTGGTATGGAGGCTCCAAAACGAAGCTAAGGAAAAATTGTGGAGGGTGGTTGTAGACACTACAACGACTTCCAATACAACCATTCTCTCATTTTAACTCTTGCATGTATGTGTAGGTCAATAAATAGGAGTGAAACTGCAATTGAATTATTAAAAGAAAAATTCAGCCCATTATGTACAACAAACAAATTCGTAAAATAAACTTATTTAGAAAATTATTACCTTTAAATTCTTCCAACCAAATGCTTACAGGGTCATAAAAAACAACATGTGTTTCCATTGATACTTGAAATAAGTTCAAAAGAAGAGAAAACAACAAGCCAACATTGAATTATATGCCTTGAAATGTTGTAAGTTGTTATAAAGTAGCATATTATGTACAAAAAAGAGTGTGTGAAAAGCAATCTTAAAAAAATGGAATTCCCATATTTTTACCAAATGAATTAACAAGACGTAGATGGGAATTAAATGGAAAGTTAAGAAGACCTCCGGAAAAATTAGATTGCTTGCCAAATTGTAATGTTACACTCTCAAATTGCCGGCATAATGTCCTCAGAAGTTCAAAAATGAAATCTGAAAGAAATATGAATTTAAACTAAAGAAATTAAAAATTAAGCAAATTACAATTTACAATAATGTTACATGTAATGGTACAACATGGCTATGACTCATTTGCAAAGATTTATTTCCCACAAATATCAATAGAAATTTTAAATTCAAACTCATTATTTTCATTATTTTGTGGGAATGGGAAGATTTCAGGCTTATGATTCAAAACGAGGTACTTCATCATCGTAGGAATAAAAATTTGGGATATGTTCTTGAATACCAAAATTATTATGATGATTGCATGTATGATAATTAGAATGGACCGAAATAAATCTTTGATTAAAGTTCTCCTTATCTTCCAAAATAGATTCATGTAAGGAATTAGACAAAACCATCTCTGAAGAGAAAAGAGGTTGAGCATTTTCATTTTCCAAGTCATCATAATAACTAACTTCATAAGTGTTCTTTTCCTCTAAATTAAATAAATCAGAACCAGGAAAGTAATTGAATACCAAATTAAGAGAATCTTCAAGATTATTGATTGAATTGTTAATTAAATTTTCTCTACCAATATCAAAAATTAATAATTCATTATTAGTATTAGTTCCTTTGTTTTATTAAATTTGTATTTAAAAGAATTGTTGATTGATTATGAGTTATATTATTGTTGCTAAAGATATTAGGGTAGAGATAAAAATAGGAAGTTGAATATATATAACTGAAGGTTTCTCTATGCATAGATGATTTCTGATTTTCCAAAATAGACAATTCAAATTCTTCGTGCATTTGATTGATCTGCAAATTGTTGTTGAACTGCTCCATAATTTTCAATTTATTATCAGCAAATTGTGACTTAATTTCAGTAGTATACTGTGGGTTTTTATCATTCTTTGGTTGATTAAATTGTTGTTGATTTAATTTTAGTTGATTGCTGCTAATAGATTATGCATTTTTTTTTAATTTCTACTTGATCAACATAATGTAAATTTGGAGCAGTTATGGGGCAATGATTAGCATTTGTAAGGACACTTTGTGAGGAGTCGAAGTTGCGATTTTGAGCAATTGTATCATTATCAATAATGGATATATTTTCTAGTTATTCATAGCTATCACAAGATAGAGACACTAAATGTCTAAACAATCTAATTAATTGGAATTGAGGAGGAAAATCTTTGAAAACTCATCCCAGTTATGTACAGAGGCAACTAGAAGAGATAAGAACCAATATTTGGCTTTTCTTGTCAAAGTAGGAGTAAAGATTTTGCAAATAACACCTTTGTTAATATTGAAATTATTTCAACTTAAAATAAATTGAAGGAGATGATTAAAAGCAGATGTCTTACCATTATACTTTACCTGAGGCGGGGTCTGGATTGCCTTTATCGAAGTAACTTTTGGATGAGCTCCAAAAAAGCAACTCCAAGGAGGTCTTTCACATGGAGCCATAGTAATAAAATAAAATCTTAAAGCACAAAATCATCAGAGGCACAATTTTACTATGGCCCTCCTTCTAGTGCCAAAAATGTTGAAAGCTCAAAATGACCATTTAGCATTATAAGGGAGACCACCCGGTCAAGAACTTAAAGCAGCTCTTTTTCCGTTTGGAATGGTGGTTCCAACTGGTTAAACTAAGTCCAATTACCTTCTCTCTATCTCTATTGGATTAAAGTATGTTATATTCTTACCAATAGAGAAGAGACATCGAATCATCCCTCTTCCTGAGCTCAGCCAATAAAATGATTCTTAAGTTGATCTAAGGCTCAACCAAACCACAACTAAAGTTTGCCTCTTTGATAAAAGGACTTCTAGAAATGTAATGATTAATCTAAATGCAAACTAATCTTATAATGCAAGCAAAAGGAAAATTATCCTAAGCCTATCTTGATAATTGAATGATTGGGATTTAAACAGGTCTGGTTTTAGGTGAATATATGGCTAATTTAATAGCTCTACTAGTTGATATTATAATTACCAAAACATGTTTTGTTCAAAGAACAACTAACGATGAATTATCAACCAATAACATTAGGAATTAGTTTTCCTTATATCAATGGTAATTAAATCAAATTTAGATAACGGATTTCTCAGTAAATAGTTACTCAAAAATCTAATTTGAGTATAAGAGAAAAGAGAGAAAAATTAATAATATATCTACAAAGCTAACGAACTATATAGTCAATTCAAACGCTCTCTATCTTCACATTAAAATATAGTACTCAACATGAAAAAAATTACACAAATCTGTCATTAAAAAAACGAAATTTGCATTAAAAATAATATTATTTAAAATACACACTAATTAAAACCTAGTCTCTTGTTTTGTTCCTTGAATTGATCTCCAAGAATATGTCTCAAATCATAACCCTGATTATTAAAAGAAAGAGTTGCAATAGTGCAAAATTTTCTCCCAATACAAACTCTAGAATTGAATACGGAAAATCCAAATAACTCAAATCTATGTCTTTCCTCCTACTTCTACAGCTAGAAAATCCCTTACAATAGCACTTAAGGATTCCCTCACTGCAAAGAAGAGGAACCTTTCTTTCAGCCTTCTCTAAAACCTCTATTTATAATTACAAATGAAAATAAAAATGAGAGAATTGTTTTGAGAATGAATTTTCTCCCACAAATTTGATTGGCTTCAATTATTTTTTCTCTCTTGTTGGAGAATTTTTATTGATACAAATCTTCTCTTCCTCATCTCGTCAATTGTTCTCCTACCAAAACCAATCAAAATAAACAATACCAAATCTAGAAACAAACATCTCCAATCAAATTTTAATTAATTAAATAAATAAAAAGAAATATGTGTTCTTCATTGATACTTGTAGAGATAGTATTGATCAAAGAGAACATAATTGAATGGATTTGCAATCAACAGAGTTTTTGAGCAAATGAAAATGCTAAAATTAAACTTTGAAAATTAATTTTGGTTACAAATTCAGAGCTTAATTTTTTGCTAAATTTTAGACTCATTTAATG